>JANVCC010000038.1:17196898-17295808 GCA_025345505.1 Todiramphus chloris collaris | reverse complement strand
GTGCGGCCGCGGCTGTCGGAGGCGGAGCGGAGCCGGCTGGGTGAGCGGCGCGGCGCCGGGGTCGCGCGGGCGGGGCGGCGGGCCGGAGCCAGGAGGCCGCTGCCTCCCTTTGTGTGGCCGCCGCGGGGAGGCAGCGCCGCCACGACGGGCCCCGCGCCGGGCCCGGGGGAGCCGAGCCCCTCCGCCTTCCCCTGTCACCCCCCTAGTCCCTGCCTCCCGCGGTGACCCTGGCCCTGGGCGCGGGCCGCCCTGCCGCGACCCCCTCGGTGTCGCTGTCCCTCACCGGCGTCCCGACGCCGCTGGCCCCGGAGTCCCCCTCGGCTCTCGCTGCGGCGATCTCCCCGTTCTGCCGTCCCCAGCGCCTCGTCCCGTCAGTGGCCGTGACAACGGCCGCGTTGTGGGCGAATGGCCGGCCGGGGACCGGAGGCCGTGCGATCGTTCTCGGGGCCCTCGGAGTGAGGCCCGGGGGACGGGAGCGTGTCCTGCCCGGTGTGGGTGGCAGCGCCGGTCGGGGAAGCGACGTGGTCCTGTCAGGTCGGGAGGGCACAGGCTGGCCCGGTGCCCGAAAAGGTTTTTTTTTCTTTGTCTCTTTCTCCTGACCAACAATAGCACCTCCTAAACCGGGCAGGGTGCAAGCCAGGTGCAGGCAGGGGCCCGCCTGTGGGACGGTTTGATAATAATAATAATAATTTCCATATGTTTTGCCTCTCTGTTGCCCCCGTGTTGATAAAACGGTGGAGTGCTGCTGTGGCACTCACTTCCTCACCTCCTTTTTATAGGGTCTGGTTTCTGCTGTCCCCCTTCTCCTGTGTTGTAGCTGGTTTCAGTGTGATCAGTAATCGGGAGATTCTGGCTGTGTTTCCCGCCCTGGTTCCATTTGCTGAATTTACCATGATTTAGGGAGTATTACTGCTGAAGCGTGGGAGATCCTGATCACGATAAAATACTTTCCGTGGTATCAATTGGCTTGTAGCTTTTTTGTCCTTGGAGGCAGAAAATGAAATGTGTGCTAGAACCTCATTGGCTTGTTTTAAGTGTGTTACCGCAAATGCATGTGAAAACTCCCCTTTTAATGGGGTTAGACTGGGTAGTACGGTGATCAGTCTAGTACAGCTTTCAGGAGAGGCAGCCTTCACCCACTGTGCATATACTGGTGTATGTGTAGATCAGTAATGGGGAAAGCATTTCTGATAGAGATGTCTATGGTGATGTGACGTTTTTATGGGCAGCGTGAGCAGTTATTAAGACGCTCAAGCTTCTGTTGCATAGGAGACAGCTCGTTTGTAGCGGTGGAGATTCTTGGTGTGACTGTTGAGACACTTGTCAACTAGCTGTTAGATTGCAGCTGAAAGTCAGGGAAGCATGTTCATAATTAAAACAGGCTGCATTTCTGCGCACAAGATTAGCTGTGTTTATGAGCATGGAGGTCTAGAGAGAAGTTTGTATTCTGGAGCCTGACATTTGGTAGGAGTTTTGTGTAAGCAGTTCTCTCACTGAGTATTCACGGTGTTGTTTAGACTGATACGTGTTTTGCACCTTCCTCAGTTATTAGAGCAGAAAAATGTTATTGGAGGCTGTGTACAGGCTGGACAAGTGTCTTGATCCTACAAGTGTACACCAGCATCCGCATATGGCTCAGAGCTGCAGTGCACATGCCTCAGATAATGGACGTGGAGAAGCTTGTATGTAGTTTGGCAGGCAGGTGCTGCTTGGGGGGGGTCCACAAATCTTTGTTTCATGATGAAGGGGACTGAGTGTTCTCCTGCGTTCCTGGGTGAACCAGAATTACTGATCCCAGCAGTCCTTCCTGCCTTTCTTTCACAATTAAGATCTTGTGTTTTCTAGCAGCCTCCGCATCAGCACGTGCCTGGTGTTGGCCATTTGATACTGTAGCTCTCAGATAAAAGTTGGAGGCAGTGCCAAAAGCAACAGGCTGGTTGTCTGTTTGTGAGATGAACTGCCTGCTAATAAAGCAAAGGGTTTCTCTCTATGTATGTGTTATGAAAGTGCCCAGAATACCAAACAGGAGCACAATTTCTCTGGGATTTGATTGAAGATAGTAGATGTATGAACTAAAAAGAAGCAATTGTTTTACCATAAAATGGTTCTGTACATTTCACGTGGAATTTCAGGAAAAAAAATCAGACTTGGAGGCTGCTGAGAAATTGGAACAGGTATATCTTTAGTGAACCTGTATGGCTGGATGCTTAATGCTGCTTTCTGATGAGGATAAAAATCCACTCAAGGCTGATGGAAGTGCATCACCACAAGAGCCTATTAAAAGTTTCTTGACCTTAAACTCTTTTTTTTTCGTTATTTGTTACAAGCACTAACTGCTCTGTATTCTGTGAGTTTTACTGCTTTTTGGCTTTTTACTCTCAGCTGTTGCTTATGTTTACTCCCTGCTTTTCTTGGTGAATCATTCTCTAGCAAGTATCTGTGAAATCTATAATATTTATTCGGGAACATTAGTGAACTGTGTTTTACTGTAAAAATGACAGAAATGTCTAGCGTTCTGTGTACAAAAATACTTGATAGATGTTTCTGCTAGGCTAAAAAAAGTTACCTTCTGTTTCTTGCTTTTTTCTCTGTCACTGTAATTATTCAATGTATTCTTTGATTTTATTGTTTGATTATCTATCTACCCTCAGTTTTCTTCTCTCTCTGTTTCCTTTTTCTTGTCTTCCAGTTTTGACATTACTAACAACATTGCTGGTTTGCTACTCTTAGAGTGTTACCTTCTCCCAGTATCTGTACTTGGCCATCAGACACTATGAGGAGACTGGCTTTTCGAGGTGCTGGTTGTACTCTGGTAAATCTGGTAAATTATTGATTGTATGTCCACCATTCTCTCCATTTCTCTGCCTTAGGCTTTTGCTTTTCTTTATCCTAACTGTGAGTCATTCCTGCTTTATTCATTTCATTTGTGTACTTGGAATTAATTCTGTTCTACCATAAATGCTCTAATGCAGTTATGTCGTGCTGCCGTACCTTTTAAATCAACCGAGTGCTTCCTAGAAGAAGTTGGATTGTGTTGGAAGTTGGGTGTAAGCTGGGATAGATGGGATCTATATCTGTCTTCAGCCTTTGAGACAGCTACGAATAAAGATATTTTTCTGATGCTGTCACTGGAAGTTGGGAAAGAGCCAACAACTTGTTCTGTAAATCACCATAATTGTTGCATGTTGGTTATTCGTATGTCACTGTTTGTGTTGGTAAATGGAAAAGTATGGCCAAAAAAGGAGGTTGCTTTTTGTACTTCATTTTGATTGATCCATTCATCCTACATTTAAAGTAGGAGTGGTAGGTCACATGGTAGTCTAGACCTTTTTTTGGCTTGAGTCTAAGACAAGGTATTCAGTTTGAATTTCCATTTGTATGGGGTGTTTTTGGTTTGTTTTTTTGGTCCGTTTGGTTATTTTTTTTGTTCGTTGTCATTTGTTTCAGCTTGTTGTTTTTCCTTTTAAATTTGAGATGTAATGATGTGCTTTTACATCAGAACTGAGCACATGTCCCTCTACAGTTTTTTTTTCTTTCAGACAGCTGTTCTTACTTAGTTATCATGCGTGAGATGAGATATCAAAATATAGATAGTTTAAGAACATATCCTAGTAAGAGCTGCTAAATTCATCTTCATCACTGTGAGCCGTAGGCTTTCTGACATTGCTGCCATCAGTGGCTGTAAAACTGTAGGACCGTTTTGATTTCCCTTTACTCTTGACAATTTTCAAAATGCTGGTGTTTAGATCTGTGACTTACCTGGCCTGTAATATGTCACAAACCCATATGACTCATCCTGAGCACTGATAGCTTTATAGGTAGCTCTCACCACAGAATTTGGATGCAATGCCATGAGTTTAAGAACGTCTCTCTTCATTATAGAAGAAGTTGGATTCCATGGGTTCCAAGAGGCGAAGAGCTACCTCGCCTTCCAGCAGCGTCAGTGGAGGAGACTTTGATGATGGCCACCACTCCACGAATATACCAGGCCCAAGCAGAAAGAGGAGGAGACTTTCCAATCTCCCAACTGTAGATCCTGTTAGTACCTTCTTATTATGCACAACGATTTTTTTTTTTCTCCAGAATATTGTATCCCTGTCTGGGAAATGCTGGACTGTAAAATGTATTATCATATAGAGCACATAACCAGTGTCCCTGCATCTTCTGCTGCCTTGGCTAAGCTTTGTTTAGGATCTCCTTCAGCTTTAGCTTGTTCTTGTCTCCCCAGTTTCATCTTTTTCTTTCCCATTTTCCTTTTGCTGCTTTTGTTTTTTTTTCTGATGATTTTAGCAGATGGAAGGATGTTGGAGAAGGAGCTAAAATCATAATGTGCAGAAGTGGAGAGCTATGTCTGAATAACAAATGCAGAGAGAGAGATAAGTGGAAAACGGCACAGACAGTGATTGCTGAAGTGTACAACATCTCCGTTATGCCTTTGAATTAGCAGTCTAGTTTTAATTAATTGCAGGGCAGAAAAACCCCTGTCGTTGTTTTGGATGTCTGTAACTCAGAGAGAATTAATTTACTGAATTAATTTACATTTTGGGTGTTTTACTTAGCATTGAAAGAAAGCTCTCTATGTTCAAAAAAATAAATTAAAATTCTTCAGTACCTGGCTTGCTTGGCAGGTATCCTACTAATGTGTGAGGTGCACCAATTTCTTCACGCTTTGCTTTAGAGCATGGTGTGGATATGCAGCTTGTCTTTCCCATTGTAAGCAGACTTTGATTTGTAACCTCCTTAGCATTTTCTCCTTTTTCGTGACTTTATTCTTCTTGCATTTTAGATTGCTGTATGCCATGAACTTTACAACACCATCAGAGATTACAAAGATGAACAGGGCAGGCTCCTTTGTGAGCTTTTCATTAGGGCACCAAAGCGAAGGTAAGACCGTGGTTCTGGGTAAGCCATTAAGAGGTAACAGAGTAAGCCTACTAGTGGCCTACTGTTCAGATATTCTGGCTGTAACAAAAATGTATTGGAACTTCCTGTGTTTTATTTAGTCATAGATGTGTACAAGCTTCAGTGCTGTGGCTTTGGTGTAACTGCTTGGAATATAATGCCCATTTTTGTCGTTGTAACAGGAATCAGCCAGATTATTATGAAGTGGTTTCTCAGCCAATTGATTTAATGAAAATCCAACAAAAGCTAAAGATGGAGGAATACGATGATGTGAATGTGCTGACTGCTGATTTTCAGCTTCTCTTTAACAATGCGAAGGCTTACTATAAGGTGAGGAAAATGAATATAAAGACTCAAATTAAGAGTGGTAGAGATATGTTCAAATTCTTCCTTGATTTTGCCAAAAACCTTTTCAATTTGGCCTTTATTAAGAGAACAGCACACATTTCAGTTATTTGCACATATTTCTGTAAGGTTGACTGTATCTTTGTAAGATGTACTACTATTGCAGTTACTCTGTGGAAAACTGTATCTTCATGTAGTATTCCAAAAGAGATAGAAAGCAAAAATAGAGATGTAAACTGAGAAGAATGTTCTTCTGTCAAAGCTTTCCCATTTTACAGCATGTTCTGTGTAACCTTTTTAAAGAGAAAAATATTGGTTTCTTCCCAAAATTAAGAGTTCATAAATACCAGCAAGCATACAGTAAGAGTGTTGAATCTCTTCCACTGACCACTTAATAATATGAAAGAAAAGGCACATTGATTATTGTGGTTAGTGATGGTAGATTATGAGTGTACGTCATTACGATGTATTTCATCAAGGGTGCAACCCTCATGTCCATTCCCCCCAAATGGTTATGTTTTAGTTTAGATGTTAATGTTTTTTACTGCAGTTGTTGTAAGGAAGTGGGACAAAATTGGATTAATCTCATTTAATGGAATGCTATGTTAAATGCCTAAACCAGTGACATTGTAGGTAGTGACTGAGATGATACAGCAAGTTTAAACCTACTGATACTACCTTTCAAATAGCTTTGACTTTGGAGATGATCCAAGTGACCGCGTTCTGAATAACCCAGCCAGTGTAATGAGGTGACGTTTGGAAAAGCAGCGATTATTGTGTTTACATTTGTGTGTGTGGCTTTTTGAAAACCAGTCAGATTTCTAGATTAATGTATTTTTACATTTTGGTTACAGTAGAAGAAGTACAGTGATATCCAAATGGATTGTGTACTCCTGAATCTTTGCAAGGCACTTGCCCATTAATGTTGGCTTTTTCCTGGTTTCTACGTGAGGGAGAAGGACTTGATGGCAGGACAGAATGATGAGAGTTTTACAGAATGTGTGCTACCTTTACCTACGGAGTAGAGGACTCAAAATTATGCCTGTATCATAAAAATCTTGCATGTAAAATAGAAATAGGTAGTAATCATTCTAGGATGAAGGAATGTTGACATTTCTAGACAATTAGGGAGTTGCCAGCTGGAGGTATGGCACACAAATATAACCTCTTCTTTTTTCATCTTTTACCTTCCCCATGCAGTTCCAGTGTCGCATATAAACCAGGGATGGCTGATTCATTGTCAAGGGCTTTATTGCAGCAGGTGTTTTATTGGCAATGCTAGATTAGAATGAAAACCTTTGGGTTTTTTAGTATTTCAGTTCAAGCTTTACACTTTTGAGCATCTTGCACTAATACAGAAGGAAGCAGACTAGTGGAACAGAATACCCTTTAAATCTCTTCCTCATGATTAGCACCTGGTCTAATATCTTGACAATATTTAAGTCTAATAAGGTAAGCTTAAGAATAGTTCTTATGTTTTTTTCTCATTTGTATTACAAGCTGTCAGAGGTTGAGAGAGTGAAGTAAGAACAGCGAATCAGCAGTAATAATGTGACATATCTGCAGGACTACCTGAAATAGAGGTTAAGTGACAGAGGAAAGGGAAATAAAAATGCATGAGTAGAAAAGCAATCTTTTTTCTGGGTACTGTTCTTCAGTGGTAGTGTTAATAGGTACATGCTTGTTTACCACTACCAACTCTGTATTTACAAAACTGAATTTGCTGAATAATGCTTCTAGCTTTCCAAAAAAATAGAGCTAGATGTGTACCCAGGTGGTAGCATGTTGTCACGTTCTTTGGAATTTCACAGTTAATGCAGAGTGTAAACCATTGCAGTACTTTCAAAGAAATTGGTACATTTATTGGCATTCTTCTTCTGTAGAAATGAGTTTTCAAATGCCACACAAAGGCAGCAGCATTGGCTTAAATCACATCTCTGTGGTATAATTTATCCAACACGGGTATTTAGTCTGTTTTAAATATTGGTAATGGTACACAAAACCTAATGGTTTCTCCAGATTCATCTAATAGGTTTGTTCAAGCCTCAACCCGGGTAATTTTATTGCTGAGTTTTCTGAAAGACTTAGATGCTTTGGAGTGATAGAGGCTATATTTTCTAGTGCTTATTGCAATTGTTAACATCTGTGTTGAAGAACGAATGAAGCAGGACCTTGCCAGGGTTTCTATTATTTATTTAATGCATTTAATGTCTTTCAACTAACCATTTATAAATTTTCTTCAGATTAAGAATGATCTGAATTTTGAGTAGAATGTTTGTTTTTTCAGCCTGATTCTCCTGAATATAAAGCTGCCTGCAAGTTATGGGAGTTGTATTTGCGCACAAAAAATGAATTTGTTCAAAAAGGTGATGCTGAGGAGGAAGATGAAGATGAGGAAGGACATGACAATCAAGGCGCAAATTCTGAATTGGTAAGTGTGGGCATGACAGCAGCAGCCTGAGAATGCAATGGCTGTTGTGTATCAGCTGACTGTGAGAGGGAGATTGGCCTCCAAATGTGAAAAAACATTAAGTCTTTTCATAGTTAAATTATACCCAAAAAGATATTTCCTACACAAGTTTATTAGTTAATAATTTCACAGCATTGTACGTATATTTCACTTTTGCCTACCAAAATAAAAGGATTATGAGGTTTTCTGATATGAGTAAAATGTGTTTGGGGTTTAGTTGAAACTAATATGTGGGTGTGATACCATGCCAATATTGAGGCTCATTGGAAGCAAGCTTCATGTCTAATGACATCATTTTCCAATGTGTGTGTCCCATTCAGCTAGTGTAGCAATTTCTGGAATGTTTTATAAGCGCAGTATGATGCTAGGAAGTTTGAGCTTGTCTGGTTTTTATAATGGTGGGCCCCATTTTTTCATTAATGTTGACAAATGGGTCTAACAATGCCTGATGTCAGTCTGACAGTCTGCAGTGTCAATGTAAAATTGAAGTTTTCTCATGTGCTTTACCTAAATGCATAAACAATGTTGTTCTCAAAAGCTGTACCTTTGTTTTACAGCTATTTGTGTTCTGTCTTTGAAACGTAAATTCATATGTTTTAATGCAACTTGAAGCACTCCACTATGGCTTCTAGTAAAACTGCCTGTGATTTCATTTCTTATATTAGTCATCTCCAGCTTACCTGAAGGAAATTCTTGAACAGCTGCTTGAAGCTGTAGCTGTTGCCACAAACCCATCAGGACGCCTCATAAGTGAACTGTTTCAGAAACTTCCTTCTAAAGTGGTGGGTATTTTAGTAGTGTTAGTTGTGTTCTGAGTAGGTAACCTAGACAATTATATAACTGATGTTATACACTGTGATGGGCGTGCTTAGGACACAGTTCTTGATTACTGTCTCAACAGTGGCAAAATCCAGCTGTTTTTAGAACTTCTCTCCCTTCTTCACTCCTACCCACTCATTCCCAGCCCTTCATTGCAGACTGGGGCTTGCCCCGTTCTGCCAGTTTAGGTAATTGGGTTTTTTTTGGTGTAGAGTTTTTAGTCTTTTAAAGTATGTCTGATTTCAGTGTTCTGTTTAAGGGTGTGGCATAACAAGTTTAACCAAGGAAATAAATATTTAGAACATCATCACCATGTATTTGTCTTTCAGACAGAATTATTCCTTTCTGTCAGTCTGTTGATGAATTGTAATTGCTGGTATCTGCCTTATGATCTGACAAACCCCAGTTGATGCCTAGTGCTATATTTGTGAAGCTTACACTGTTCTGTGTGTTTTTAAAACAATACCTTTCTGACAATACCTTTATATACTATTTATAATCATATATAAATTATTTTTTTGTTTTCCAGCAATATCCAGATTATTATGCAATAATAAAGGAGCCCATAGATCTGAAAACTATTGCCCAAAGGATACAGGTACAGTATGAGCATATTAATCTGTCAGAATATAGACTTGTTTAACAGTAAACATTCTAAAATAGTTAGAAGCCAACATTTATGGCAGTAGGAAAGGCAGTGTGTTTTTCCCCTGCTATTTCAAAATATGAATGCTGTGCTGATTTAATGTTCTGTCCTGGGTTAGTGTTGCAGAAGTAGCTGTTTTGAAGATTAGGCATTGTAAACTGTAGTGTGTTGGCACTGAGCCTGAATATCTTAGGTTCCTTGTTGTTTAATGGTTTAAAGTAGTTCTTTGGCAAGTACTGCTGATGTAAAACATAGAAGTATTGAAGCTTGGTCGTGTATTATCATCACCTACTTTTGTTCTAGTGATATAAATAAATGTTTTTGTACTGATACATTTTTCATCTTATTTCCCCAGTATTTTCAAATACTGTTCTGCAATTCTAGTATTCTGCATAATAGTGAGCACAGAGACTAACTGAACTAGAGAATAAAGATAAAATAACATTTTGTGAGAAGTCTTCAAAATTCAAATAATCTAATGTATTAAGTATTTGTGCAGTCTTTTACTTACCATTTATAAGCTCCACAGGGACTTAATGCTTAAGTTTGATACTTTCTTTTTTGATTACTTTTTCCAGATACTTATTGCCCTCTTTATAAATACGTTTTTGTTTTTCCATACATGTTCCTTTTATTCTATATGAATTCCCTTTGCTTTTTACCAGTGACTTAATTCTTACGCAATCTGAAGGTTGTCACTTTTAACCAGTTCTGGCTTTCATTTTATAGAATGGAACTTACAAAAGCATCCATGCAATGGCCAAGGATATTGATCTTCTGGCAAAGAATGCCAAAACCTACAACGAGCCTGGATCACAAGTGTTCAAGGTATGTTTCGGTTGCTCATAGTTTGATTTGAGTTCAGGTTTTCTTTGCTGCTTTCTGTGCTGATTGATCCTTAACTGAATCTTTAGCGTAAGACCCTAAAGACTCTGTTTGCATTTTTTAATTTTTTAAATAGCTATTAGTGACTTTCTTTATATTGCTTTTAGTGTAATTGGGGCGTATGTAACTTTTTTTCTTAAGTTATATTTTTTCTGATTAAATTTTATCTCAGGGTATCAGTTACATGACTTATTTGGAGGAATGGAGGATCCCTGTACTTGTGATTGAAGTTGCAATGTTTGAAACTGCAGATTCAAGTGGTAGCAGTAGTACTGAACTGTTATCTCTTTCCAGACTGCAGGAACTGTTTATGGTTTTCATTGTAAGCTTCAAGACTGGAGTCGTACCTTCTTTGCATAGTTTTTGAAGATCCTATTTCTTTTAGCCATATTTTTGTGACCAGATTTCACCTATCTTTTTCATACTTGGTTCATCAGCATTTTGCGTACAAGTGATCACATCTCTGTTTCCCTGTACTCTGGAAGTAAGAGAATTTCAGGGGTATATTATTCCTTTGTGTGCTTGATTTTTAAGGGCTTTGTAGTGAGAGAACTTCTATATGTATAACACTATTATGTAAGTGGTCATCGGACTTTTCCAATTGCACATCTGTTTGGATTTTAGTTTTAGTTCCCAGCAACATTACTCACACTTGTATAATCACTCAAAACTTGTAATCTCTATTTTGTGAACTGTTACTCCGAGTATCAAGTCCACAGGTGTAGAATGAGAGCGAGCGAGCATTGTAAAGCTCAGTAATGGTAGTAACTTTTGATTGCAAAGGCACAGAAACTCATTTGCCTGTTTAATTTGAAGTGGTATTTGGGTATTTGTATTATTGTAGTTTGTTTTTTTTTTTTTTAAAGATATGGCAAAAAATGAGCTCAAAGCTTCTCAGCTATTGTATTCCATTTCTACAGGCCACTGTGGATGGAGTTCGGTCAGACTTTGTTCTGTGCTTCATTTCTCATGCAGAATTGTTTTATGTAAAAAAAATATAAAAACTCCTTCATTTGTGTTTTAGATTTTTAGGTAGATGGATGTACCTGGCTATAGCATTCTTTGCTTTCAATGTTAAACAAAACTCTTTTAATTGACAGGATGCAAATGCGATTAAAAAAATATTTAATATGAAAAAGGCTGAAATTGAACACAGTGAGTTGGCCAAGTCAAGTCTCCGAATCAGGTACTGCAAATAGAGTTCTTTTTATAATCTCATAGAAGAGTCTCTGTAGACAATCCCTTAATTTTGCTGTGGGTAATCTAGTGGGAAATAATTGCTTGAAAACTTAGTTTATTGTTGTTTTAAAACATATAAATCGTAAAATAGTTTTTGGAAGGAAACTTTTTGTTGAAATACTTCTGTGGTGAAATATTTCTGTCATGTACTTCATTATGAAAAACAGTGTTAGTGGATCTTTTATAACTTAAGCTATGGCCAACTTCTACCACATGTGTTTATAAGTTAATAACAGAAAAGGAATAGTGAAGAACAGGGTGCTTTGTTGTGCTTTGTTTTGTGAAAAATGATGGATATTCTTGAACCTTGTTAGGAGCTGAAATTTAAGAGCTTACAGTTAGTCAGGTAGGGGCAGAATCTTAGGAACAAGACCTGAAGCAAAAGATATTTAGAGGGAAGTCCACATCGTGTTTGCAGACCAGTTTTTATCTATGAGAAGAAGCACAGGACACTGAAGATTTGTGTACTGTGAAGATCACTTATTAGTAAAGCATAGAATGGGTCTTGAACAGGGAGGTGTAAACCGCTGTTGATAGCTTTATTAGTTTCACAGAACTACTTTACGAAACAGCATTTTCTTCCTGTGAAAACCTGTAGTGTACAAAGAAGCAATGCAGTCATTTTAGATATTTCTTATCTGAAATGCAATTAGTTTTCTTCTCATATAAACTTTTTAGTTACAAGTAACACTCAAAAGTAGGTTTGGATCTTATTTGCCAGTATGAGCCATGTCATTTATCTAAAACCAGAAAGCAATGTCTTGCAAGTCACCCAAGGAGTCAGCAAACTCTTTACAAGGTGGACTTTCTTTATGTATTTGGGTTGTTAACTGCTACTGGATGCTGGAAAATAACGGCTGTCATTTTCTGCAGAGGTTTGTGTGGTTACTACTAAAAACACTAGTGCTCCCTACTTTACTGAAAGGCAGTTTACATTTTTTTGTCATCTGAAAAATGTGTAGATGATGTCAGTACTGGAAGCATTGCCTAAGATTATTATGTGTGAAAGAAATGGAAGTTCACTGATTGATTTTTACTATTTGGTACTTTGAGACCTTCAGCCTATATAATGGTTTTTGTGGTTCATTTGTTCAGCGTCAGCATGCTTCCCGTGTTTATGTGGATCATTGTTGGAGCATATAAAAATATAAAAGCAGAAATACTGTTACGGAGTAATCCCTGACATGTATTTTCATAATTTCCCTTTGTAAAAATATGTGTAGTGCCAGCAGATGATGATTCTACAGACACTGAATGTACATCTGTGTTTGTGTTGCAGTAACTAGAATTACATACAGGCACAGAGGTTTTCTGTTTAAATTATGATTTTATTTTACTTTTCTCACTGTGTTGGTCATTGATGAAGCTCAGGATGTCATGTGTCTGACATGTTTTAATTTTAAGGATTAACTTTTTCTTCAAATAAAGTTGTTTGCATAAGAAGGGATGACAGATAAATCACACCGATATTTGTTAGTTGAATTCCTCTCTTTCACTGCCAACCCATTTCCTCTTCTCCGCTACTTTATTCTAGCTGTTCTTTTGTGTACTGTGTTCTCAATAGACCTGTAAATTGTGAAGTAATTTGAATGTCAGAATAATTGACAGCTCCCTTCTTTGTTTCTCTAACTTGGCAATAAAAAAAAAAAATTTATAATGCCTGAAGCAGGCTACAATAATTTTGGACTGAATGTAAAAAAAATTGGGGTGAGAGAAAAGTATCATGAAAACCAAACCTTTCACCTGCTGTTCTGCATTTCACTGATTACTTTAGCAAACCATTGTTCTTTTTTTTGTTTCCTTCTGCTGAATCTATATCACAGAATCCTTATTTTTTTAAATTTAAATTCTTAGCTACTTAAATATCTCAAAGTGGTGTCTCCTTTACCTATTACTGATTTTGGTAAAATACACCCGTAAGTTCATTTAAAGTTAATTTACTATAATTTTCTTCTGCAATTGCATCCATTTTTCTTTGCTGTTGATGGATCAGGCTCAAATTCATCATAACCCTACTAACCTAAGTTCTACATGTCAGACATGTTGCCTCTGTGTCAAAAGTCATGCTTTTCTTTTGCAGACTTCGTTGTACCCTTTGTTGTACTAAATTGTTCTTCGTTGGTGCATTTAACTGTCCTCCCTGAAATAAACTGGCAAAATAAAGTTGCTTGACAACATACACTGTCATGCAACTTGACAGTGATTTTGTTAAGTATTGATAAAACATAACTGGATCTGTATGATTAGCTCTGTCTAGATGCTGAGGAACATTTTTAGGCTGCTTTCACTGCTGTTGTAGGCTGAGCTGTGTGTATAGCCATTAATCCTCGACCTAAATGTTGCCTTCCTCTGACTTCACAAAGAAAATCAATATTAATGCTGGGCCAGTAAATGTATCTTAGTATTACTTTACTTTTAGCTTTAAAACATTTTATTTCTGTCTCTGAACCTTTTGGCTGAGCTATCGAAGTAATTCTATAAAGCTTTATCCTTGCTGCATCTTTTCTTGGGTCTAAGGTGGGCCTCTTTTTTTCCCCTTTCCTTGGCTTGTCTCTTCTGCGTTAAGGACTCCATCAAATTTGACTGCTTCCAAGCTGACAGGTCCTTCCTCACAGGGTAAAGGCAATGTTGGTGATGAGAGAAATTCTTCTAACAAATACTATCGGTAAGTAAATTGTGAACATGGAAGAAAAGCTGGGTCATCATCACACGGAAATACTAAAATTTTAGGTGTATTCTTTTGTTTTGTTTTAATTTGACAGTGCTCTTCAATATTGACTCAAATACTTTTGAGATTGAGATAGATTTCAGTCATATATCTGTTGAGTATAATTTAATAAGTTACTTTGTCATAATTACTTGTCCATGCTTGATTTTATATTTAACATTTCAAAACACCTGTCATGAAATACTCTGTATGCAATTATTTCCTTAGAAATGTTCTGAACACTATGTTAAGCTTCATTACAAAATAAACCAAGTAAAAAAACCAAACATGAACATGTGTTGCAAACCTAGAAAAATTATATTTGGAGACTAAAAAGAAATAGTAAGTAAGACTAACTACTAGGATGGTGGGAACCAATGAAGCCTGTAAAAAGGAACTGTTGCATTTGTGATACATCTATGGTGAAGTTGCCGAGTAGACTGGATTACTGGAGGCTTTTTGGTTTGCTCTTTTGGTCATCAGTTGAGTATTTTGGTACTTAGCAGGGATCTTGTGTTTACAGTCTCTGCGTTACCGTCTTGAAACAGTACTACCCGTGGCTAATTCCCTGTGTGTGTGGTCAGAAACCGTGGTTCAACACAGCAGCTGGAAGGGTCTTTAAGGGATTGAGCATTTGTTCAGAGTTGGTGTCATTTCAAGCAACCCGTCTGCCTTTTTCCAGTCTTCACTTTGCTGCCACAGGGCAAGGCTGAGCCCCTTGTTGGAAGTGCCTGAAGAGTTGACCTAGTAAGAAAGCAGAGATTGTCAGGCACAGCCTACAGTGTAGGTATGAAATGCTGTGCCCCGGGTTTGGAAGAGAGGGATGCTGAAGGTGACTTTGTGAGGCCATAGATAGCGTGGATGCTGATTTACTCCACCTAGAAAGCAGAGGAAGGTGCTTCACATACAGGCACTCTGTGTGCTGAAAATGCCTAAGGTGGGGATGGGGGAATGGGAGAAGGTGGCATATGCAGCTTACAGTGTGCAGAATTCCTTCATGTAGACAAATCCCTATAAACCAGGATCAAATAATAGAGTTATTAACTGGGAGGGACTTCTTATCATTTCTCCCCGAGTAGTTCAAATAGTTGAGGATTCAAGTAGGTCAGAAGATAGCTAGCTGGGCTCTAGCTTTCTGATTGTGTGTCCAGTTTTTCAGTTTGATGGACCACCTCTTAAAATAGGGGCAGACTCCTGGCTCAAAAAGTTTTTGTTGTTCAGGGCTCTGGTCTTTTCCTGCATAGTCATGTCTGGTTTCCTGATAATGTAGGCATGAGCTTCACTTGTTTGCTTACACACTCTAATGGTTAACATGATAACCCTTTTATAGGTTTTTTTTTAATTTTGCCCTGTTGTTTGTTTTATATTTTACTCTGTCTTTTTTATAGTAATAAAAGATCAGCCCAAGGGGATCGTTTATCAGCAATAACCATGGCATTGCAATATGGATCAGAAAGTGATGAGGATGCAGCTTTGGCTGGTAGGAACTGAAATGCACTTTCTCTATTTATTTTCTTTAATTAAAATGTTTGGGATAAGCAAAACTGTAGAGCTCCTGATACACTCAGATATCTTTTTCAAAAATATTTTGTGGTGTTTCCAAACTCAGCATGTTATTGTTAAATCCAGTCCCTGTTTCCTCCAAGAGTTTCTAAATGTATAGCTGGTCAGATAGGGTAGGCCAAACTTGTTTTGAATTTAATATGTGTGTGTGTGTGTGTGTGTGTGTGTGTGTGTGTTTCTAAGTATACTAATCCAAGCTTTAGGAAACTGTTGCTTGTTTTTATTCCTTCTAATGTGAAACAAGAGGAGACACTGGAGGAGACATTGGTGCTCCTGGCAGTAAGAGAGATTTACAGTGCTGCAATTGTTTGAGAGAAATCTTGCTCATTCTGGCTTTTTCTTCCTTGCTTTCTTGTGCCAGTGGGTCTTCTAAATACCCATCAGTTTTTCTTTTTTTTTTTTTTTTTTTTTTTTTTTCCCCTTCCTTTTTTTTTTTTTTTTTTTTTTTTAATTAAGGTGAAGATAATCTATATGAGGTATAAGGATAGATAAATGTTAGAACTTAATTCAAAAATATTTGGTCTAGCCTAGCAATCATGAAATCTTGCCTGAAGGTTATGTTGAAACAAAAGCATGTAAAAAGGCAGGCCTTCATACTTCATTTTTGTAATAAGCATGATTTAGCATTTTACTGTAAGCATATGTGATGTAATATATGTGTTATATCAAATATTGCAGTATTGGTCATAAATTGTACAGTTTGTCTTTTAATTTAGCCTGTCTTGATAGTCACATTCTCAGTAACTTCTTTGCATTCGTCTCAGAGCAGATTTCCAAAATGCTTTTGTACATATACCATTGTGTTATTGTTTATGTTACTTCTACATTGATGGGAAGTGATGCATCTCTTCAATGTGTAGTTTTGTGGCCTTTGTTTCACACCTGGTAATTGAATTCTACTCAGTGCTGTTTTCCAGCGGATGGATATGCTGTAGAATCTTTTTGGATGGTTTTAGATCTTGTTGCAAGCAAAAACATTTTTATTCCTGGTTACCCCAGAGTTGAGTTACTGCTTCAGAGCAGCTGCTTTCTGGAAGGTGTGAGGAGTATTTATTAGCTTGGTACAGTGTGATTGTTAGGTGCTATTTTTGCAAATTTTAATTCTGGAAAAACACGTAGATTTTTACCTCTTTGTGGGATTTAAATTCTTGATGTGATGTAACCACTTTCAGGTGCCACCTTTACCATGCTCAGGATTGTTACTTTCATGAGGCCTTTATGCACATCTGGGATTTCTGTCTTGCTGCTGTTGAACCTCTCCTGTCTTTATTGCATTCACCTAAGAGGCAATGTCAATTTTTTTGTCAGACCTGTGTCATCCTTAAGATGATCTGTCTCTCCACCATACTACTGGACATCCTTATGCTTTCAGTCTTTGGCTGAAAAGGATTTTTATTTAAACCAAGTGGTCTTTTTGTTAGTGGCTCTGGTCTCTCATCTCTTTTTCCTTCCTCTAACACTTGATAAAATAAATGAGAACTCGTCTGCATGGCTGAACATTAAGATAACTTTCTCCTTGATACAGAGAACGAAATGTTCATGAGATTCTTTGATTGCAGTGATTGCCTAAGCAGTGATCAATATCTGTATCCAACTTGGAGTTTACCCTCACAGTTTCAGAGAGTATCACAGTGTCATGGAGCCTGTAGAAGATTTCCAGCTCAAATGTACCGGGACACAAGTAGCATCTGCAGCTCCCTTCCTTCCTCATTATAAGTCTGAAAAGGCAGGCATAGATAGTCATTATGTATTACTTACAAATAACTATTTCATTTTGCAAATAAAGCTATTTTATTATTATGTCATTTAGAAATGTTTTAAGACTGGATGCTACTTCTGATTGTACTAGTATCTGTCTTCAGTTAGACTTGTGAGCTTTCATTGTTGTCTAGGTGCTTTGGGACCACAAAGGAGACAGCGTTTAAAGCAAATCACTTCCTGAGTAAAGACTGATTTTATTATGTACACTTTCAGATCTTTCTTCTCTCTCTGTTCTTTTTCTGCCTCATCATTAGAGTATATGATATTACGCTTTTATATCGGATAATAAAGCTCAGTTCCAGTTGTAAATTTGATGGCTTCCTCTTTTTGCAGTGAAGTCAATTTGACATCACTCCATTATGAAACTGTCCCTTCAGTCACTGTGCTATGGAATAAAAAGCAGGAAATAGGTTTGGTTTGGGACTGTTGAATGGCATGTGTTTTGTGGTTATGGTTTACTGTGGGGTTTTTTCCCCTGCATCTGCTAACGGTAGTTGTGGTAACAGCTGAATGAAAGGAGAATAACTGACTGTTACACTCCACTGCCAGCATGTGCTTGGTGGGAAAATGGGACCTGATGCTACTGCATATTAAAGAATCTACAGTCTGGCATTAGATTGTTCCATAGCAAAATGTGGATTGTTCTGTCTTCTGTTCTGAATTGTACATTCTTCAGTTCTTAAGATAACAGGTGTGTCATATTAGGAGAACACGACCATTTTCTGAATACGGAAGAGTATATAATGTTTGAAACATCTCTTTCAAAGAACATACACATCATAATGAAAATGTTTATAGCTGTATTACGGTATTATGTAAACCCTTTCTTTTTAGTGCCTGTTTAATTTACTCAGATTTTTATTTTAGATAATCCCTTGTGTTCTGCTCTTAATGCAGAAATACATGTCTTACTTAGGGTATTGAGCTGCTTTGTTGCTGGCTGCCACATGAAGAGAACAGCAATATACTTGACTACTTATTTTTCCTTTTTCATAAAAACAAGCTCTTCTGCTTTTTCTATTCTGATTCTTATTTTTTGATGGAGCACTCAGAATTGAGCTTTTTGAGTAAACAAAACCAAATACAGTGTTTTGCTGTGTAATCTGTCTTGGAACCTACCTGTTTGCATTCTTTTAGCTGTTAGCACTTATCTCTGTGCTCACACTGATATGTTAGGTACAGGAAAACATAGTGCTACCTCCAGTCTTTTGTTTCCACTGAGTTATTCTGTCCAGCTCCTGCTTTGCTGGCTACTGCATAGTAGATGCTAGGCCATTAAGTGATGCTGATTTGCATGCAGATACATAATTAGGATAATTTTGACTGTCTTTCCTGAATCAGTAATGAACATCTTCATTATGTGTTTGCATATCTAGTGAGGTCTACTGTGTTTTAGCTTCCATCTAACTTGTCTGGTAGGTCCCATAGGTTATGTGCTCACATAGATCTTCAATGTCAGACTGCAGAGAAAAAATGATAGTACTACGTTGTTATGCTGACAGTGTCCCCTGGCTTTGTCATCATTTCAGTATGTCTTCAGTGAACTTGGATAGAAAGCCTGAAACATCGCCAGCCTCCACTGAGCAATAATGAAAACGCCAGCTGGAAACTTGGCGTGAATGTTAGAGAACTGTGTGTAGCTGAATTGCCCAGCGTGCTGTCTGCCAAGCTTTCCTTCAAACTTTACCTTACAAGAGGGGGAGAAGGATGAATAATTTAGCTCTGTTCTATGCAGAACCACATAGATTTTAGGTTATACCTGTCTGCAAGGTGCAAATTACACCATTAGTGTTAATGAGAAGCATGGAAGGATTGAGCATTTATTGCTTCCCATCCTGTATTTCCAATACCAGCATTTTTTAATTTCTGTTCTGTGTCTGTTGCTCATGTAGCGTTTCGCCTAATTTTGTCTTCAGTAAATGTTAGTTCTTCATAGCATTTCTTTCATCCTAATCCTGAAGCACAATATATGAAAAGTTTGCTATGAAATTTGCAAATACTTTTTAAATGAAATGTTTATTCTAGTTATATAATAATTCATGCATAATAATTTCTCCATCATTTTACTGCATATATTAGAGGAGCAACTTCAGGCTTCAGTGTCAGTTTCTTCTGCTAGACTTCACAATTTTTCAATTGAGCTGTGATTAATATGGTCTAAAGGATTATATGTTTTGATGTCACCTTTTTGATTTATGCATATATACATATATATAAAATAATTTTAATTTGGCCATTTTGCATAACTGGCCAGTCACCTTTCAAAATTCCAGACATGGTTTGTCAGTTTATATTCTTGTAATGAGTTCTTGTCAGATGGCAGAATGGCAGTAGTTCAATGTACAAATGGATTTGGCACAAATACTAGTAGTAATGATTTGATGGGTAAATAAGGACGTAGCTGTTGTGTAGGTAGTGCGTGGTTGAATAGTTCTGTTATGTATCCTCATCTGTGAACCCTTCTCAGTGCTTGTAGGTAGCAAGAGTGCATTGCCAGCGACAGACCTGAAGTCTCCTCTGCTAAGAGAGATTGCAATACCTAGATAAAGTGCTATTTTTGTCATCTTGAGGCTCATAAGGTGTATTTGTGATGTCCTTTTCTGAGGTATGAATGTGACTGCCAGGGACTGTCTTTTCTTCTGGTTTAGATCTTTATGCATTTGCAAAGTCAACCAAAACACCCACTCTGACTTGTCCTGCTGAGTTTCCTATTTTTCCTTTCTCTCTGTGCAGCTGCTGCTCGTTATGAAGAGGGAGAATCTGAAGCCGAGAGTATTACTTCCTTCATGGACACTTCTAATCCTCTTTATCAGCTTTATGACACAGTTAGAAGTTGTCGAAATAATCAGGGCCAGCTCATATCTGAACCCTTTTTCCACTTGCCCTCCAAGAAAAAGTATCCTGATTATTATCAGCAAATTAAAGCACCTATTTCATTGCAGCAGATCAGGTAAGAAAACAGAATGTAAACTACATCTGGTGGGAAACTATTCAAGGGTTTCTTTTATTTCCAGAATCCTGTCTTGTGGTCAAGTTGTTGATACCTAATGCAGTGTGTAGCATCTTTCCTCTACATTTGGTTGCTTCTTGTTTCAATTCAGTCTCCACCTGTCTTTTGATCATCTTTTGTGGATGCCTGCCATTGGGTTTGTTTTCTGTGGAGTTTCATTTGTAATGTGCCCGAAAGGTTGCTATAATTCTGAAGGTTAGGTGGGCAGCAGAGATGAAAGCTTCCTCAGAAACCCCCATTAGTCTTTTTACTTGATCCTGATGGCTTGCTATGTTTTTGAAATTAAAGGTCTTCAGCAGTGTGAATTGTAGAAAGAGGGTTGCAATTCCATTCCTTTTGTTTAGGTCACAGTATAATTGTGGAGAGTAATTGTTTTCATTCATGATTTAGCTAGTCTGGACTGAAGCAAGCAGCACATCATTTATAAATCTCTGAGTTCATCAGCTGCCAGAAAGCAGATGTCAGATTAAAAAGTGTGTGAAAAGAAGTGAGCAATATCTTCCTCTAGTGGTCCAAGATAAGGTAATATGATGGATGTGTGTCAGGGTCCTGAGTACATGACCATAGTGGCACTGACTGGCCTTGGGTGACCTTGGTCTCCTACCCATTGGCCAATGTGGCTCCAGTCCCTGCCTGAGCTACACTGCAAGAGTGCTGGTCCTCCAGCTTTAGTGAGTGAGGACCAGACCCTAACACTGTTCATGTGTTTGGAATCCACTCTAATACGTAGATCTGTAAATTTTAGTTGTACCATAATATGATCTGCTGGACTTGGTATAATTGTTGAATAAGCAGTGTCTGTTAAATCAGAAAGTAACAAATCTGGGGGTTTTGGTTTTTATTGTTTTATAACTTATCGGAGAGTGTTTTGTGTATGCTGGGGAACAAGTGTGTAGCTGCTGTGCTCTTTGTCTGTCCATCAATGGCTTTAAAGCATTTTTTCCTTATGTCTTAGTACAGCTGTTGTCTTGGCAAAGAGTGTCTTATCTTGAACAAAGCAAACACAAAATGTACTTGATGGGCAAAAAAAGAAGATGGAATTGAGAAAGACCATTGACAGTTGTCAGGAAACTTTTTGTCTGAATGTACCAAAGAGTATCGGCTCAAGTTATGTATAAACAGATTTAATTGGGAGAGACCTTCCATTTAAAATATACTTTGATAGGACAAATAATTTGCCATGGGGAGACAGCTGCATGTCTGCTTTTCTTACAGCATAGGCAGGTTAAAATTGGCTATGTGAGCAGTACAGGAATTGCACACAAATGAGCTGTAAAAAAAAAATTACTTAAGTTATTGCCTGAGAGCTTAGAAAATAAAAAGGGACAGACAGTTTTTTTACAAATAGTGTTTGTAACTCACAAGTTAGAGTACATTATAATAGTTTCTTTTAGCAAATTCTGAAATTCAACTGTTCTTTAAATCTCCACATAATCTTCACTTCTTACTATCCCTAAAAAAGTCTTGAATTTGTGCATATATGTACTTAATTGATGTGTTTTAGGGAAAGCTGAAGCTAGCGTGGTTTTAGTGATAATGCAGCTATGTCCTTAGGAATTCAAAACTGCCACTCACTGGGGGTTGAGTTTTCTTGTGGTGTGGGTTGTTTTTGTGGGGTTATTTTTGGTGGTGGTGAGTTTTTTTGGGGTTTGGGTGGTTGGTTTTTTTTGAGATGTGCATACGAAGAGCATATCTTCTGTTCACAGATGGGGACAGAAAAGGTAATTGTTCTGGTGAATTGAAGGTGTTGGAGTAAAGCCTGGGATTCCTGTCTCATCTCTTTTGTTTTGGCATCTGGCTACCTAAGCTATCCTGTGAAATGTGTGGCTGTTGTAAATTTTACAGCTAGTGATATATTTCAGGACTTTGTTTGTGTTAAATGCAGGAAAAGCCTTACAAAATAATGTATGATTTCTAGAGGGAGAGTATGGGTTTGTTTTGTTTCAATGAGATGTACATTATACCTATCCTGGCCTCTCAGTCACTCTATGAGCATTATGAACCTCAGTATTTGGTGCTGAGTGCTGATCCCAAGCTGTTCTTGGATGTGGGAGGCAATTCTGCTGATGATTTTAGTTTTCTGCTAGTTTCCCCCTGACCTGCTCTTTACAGAATGACAGAACAGCAGAGATTGGAAGGGAGACCATGCAGTTCAGCCTCTGGCCTGTAGCAGGGTTATCCAGAAACAGTTGCCCAGAACTATCTCGTCAGGTTTTGAATATCTCCACAGATTGAGACTCCACAACCTGGGCAACCAGTGCCAGTGTTTGACCACCCTCACAGTGCAAAAAACCCCAAAACAACCAAAAAAACACCACAACCTTTCTTGTGTTCAGATGAAATTTCTTGTGTCTGAATTTGTTCCCATTACCTCTTGCCCTGTCAGTAGGCACAGCTGAGATGAGTCTGGCTTCCTCTTCATTCCCTCCCCCAACGTATTCCCCACACGTGTTCATACACACCCTGGTAAGACTCCCTTTCCTCATATAGGACAAAACTCAGAGCTGTAGAAAAAGTATCTTCAACTAGAGCAGTTGTTCAGCTGTCCAGCCTGATCTGAAATGTTTCTGGGCATGGTGCATTGACCACCTCTCTGGGCAACCTGGGCCGATGTCTCACCACCCTTATTGTAAAAAATGTATGCTTTATATCTAGTCTAAGTCTAGTTTAAAACCATCATCCCTTGTCCTGTCACAACAGGCCCTGCTAAAAACCTCTGTCCCCATCTTTTTTATAGGCCCTCTTTAGGTACTGAAAGGCCACAATAAGGTGTCCTTGGAGCCTTCTCTTCTCCAGACTGAACAACCCCAACTCTCTCAGCCTGTCCTCACAGCAGAGCTGTTCCAGCCCTCTGACCATTTTTGCAGCCATCCTCTGGACTCACTTCAACAGTTTCATGTCTTGCTTGTGCTTTCTTTTCCTAGTGAGATAATTTGAATGATAGCTCATCCTTCCTTTTAAAGACAGTGTTCCCTCATCCTCTTGTATTCTGGCTCTACAGTAAGATTTAAAGGACTAAGATATAATTAAGCTGCTTTTCTTCACTTGTGAATTGTCAGGGTCCTCACCTTCTCCATCAGCTTAAAGATTTTGTTTCTGCAGGGTCATAAGAGATCAGAAAATTGGTTCCCACGGAGTGGTATATTTAAGACTAATGGCAACTTCCTGTGCTTTTTCTGCTTTTTAGTGTTTTCTGGGTTTTTAGTGTTAGAGTGCTGCATTGTAATGTGCGTAAGTCACTGCCTAAATACACACAAATGAAGCTAGTACGGGACACTGAGGCTATGTGGAGTAAGTGATGTATTTTGAGATGAAGCATGCGAGAGTGGTATTCTGGAGTCTGCATGAGCTACATCTCTGGGAGGAGAGGTAAAGCAGATCCCAGATTTGTTAGGGTCAGGTGGCTTGGCATCTGCTGAGATGAAGAGTCACCAGTTTCTTCTGCCATACCGTGAAATCATACAGGACAAATTTAGGATATTTTTTTCTAAATAAAGAAAATTGTATTCACTGGGAAACTCCATTGACTTGCTTGTTCTACCTGCAGCTTGCTTTGTATTTGTTCGGCTTCAAAGGATAAAGGGGGTAAATTCCCCCTTTTCTCAGTTTGATAAAACTGGCACCTAAACATACAGAATTTGATTGATCAAGATATGTTACTAATCAGTAAGTCTGACTTTATAGTATCATTCTGGCAGTATTACATAGATTCTGAACTTACAGGTGGCAAGGTTATAGAGTTGTCTGCTGGCTTTAATATCCTGGGAGGATAGTCATCAATGATGATTTTTTTTTAGTAATCCTAGGCCTTTAATGATTTCTTTCCGGACAGCTTTAAGTTTGGTACAGAACAACTGCAAATAAAGAGGAGTGGTACCTAATGATAGTAGGGAGAAACAATTTGAATTGAAGAAGTGGTACTTCAGTTAAGATGTAGTCCTTTAGGTTACTCTTTCAGAAAGCAGACCTCATACAACAGTAATCACAATGTGAACTTGCAATTCTTTAATTCTAATTCAGTAAATTAACTGGAAGACTAGAAGCTTCTACTGTTCTTATTCTCTCTGCTGTACCTTGTCTCTCAAAACTTGTTTTAGTTCTGTGGAAGGAAACAAACATGCCATAATTATACAAGAATGTTTATAAACTGCATGCTACTAATATTTAAACAAAATATCAGGCAGGATTTGAAAGGCAGGAACATTGCATGCAGACTTGCTTACTTGCAAGAGGATGAACTGCAGGGTATATCTTGAGGACTTTATCCCAGCTTGGTTGTTAGGATTTCTGAAGCATGACTCCTTGTCCTCTAGTAGTTGTTTTTATCAGTAAAAAGCATTCAGACATTTTAAACATTTATCTTAAGTACTTAATACTCAGATAGTCTTCACATTATTAGATCCTTCACTTTATTAGATCCTTAGAGCCTAATTCTGCAAAGCTGTCAGTATGAGTTGTCACTTGGAAACAAATGATGCTGATGCTGTGTACATCGAAGGAGAGAAAACAGTCGGTTGGTTAGTGTTTCTCTCCAGTGCTGCTTCTTAATTGATTTCTACACAGGACTTGCTTTTTGAGTTTGTGGTGGTTTTTTATGTTCTTAATCTCTAAAGTAGTTTAGTTGACTTGGGTACCTTTCTCTAAGATGCAGAATTTCCTCTAGACATTATTTTTGTTTTCCATTAATCCTTTGAAAGCTTGAGTCTATTTTATCTGTAATAACATCAGTGAACAAACAAATTTCTGCTTGTTTACACACTTAATTACCATACGTGCCTTGAAAAATTAGAATGTTCTTAAAGAATTCTGTTTTGAAAAAAATTAAAAGTTACTTTTGATGGTATTGAGAAGTATGAGCTTATTGGATGGGTTTTTAATGCAAGTTTTTTTCAGTCTTTCTATTCCATGTTTTCTTGAGTATTCTCTTAATGATGAGCTTTTGTAACACCAAAAAGTTTTTGGGTGCTGAAGTCCTGTAATTGCTTGTCAAAACTTTTGTCAGGGTACAAGAATTAATTACATTCATGTTACTCCATTGATTTTGTTTTATGTACCAGAGAGTGTTCAGATTAGCTGGAGAAGATGTAGGGTGGACTGTATGTAGTGTTTGTTCCCAGACAGTGGCAAGAGCACGAAGTAAACTCAAGTGTTTGCATCCTCACTATTTACAAGCCTGTGCATCGTATGGTTGGTTTAGGGCAAAACAATCCTGAATTTAATGGGCTCTTTATTTTGATTTTGACTTTTTTAATACCAGACAAATATTCCTTAATGTATGAAAATCATTGTTGCTGGACTTATACAAGGTAGAAATGGAGTGTGATTTGAAGTGGGGGGATTGACAGTGTTAGACTGATGCTTGGACTCAACGATCTTGAAGGTCTTTTCCGATTGAAACAATTCTGTGATACTATGATTTTATGTTACTACAGCATCAGAAAAAGAAAACACATTCCTTTAATTAAAGCTCTTTGGATATTGATTTATCACGAAAATGAAGATGTTAAAGAAATGTTTTGCAGTGCGTAACTTGCAAAATATCTGATTGGTATTTCTCTTCTGCAGAACCAAACTGAAGAACCATGAATATGAAACTTTAGATCAGTTAGAGGCTGATCTGAACTTGATGTTTGAAAATGCCAAGCGCTACAATGTTCCCAATTCTGCCATTTATAAAAGAGTACTGAAAATGCAACAGGTTATGCAGGTATGTGGAGTAGAATGATCTAAAGTATATAACTTCACATGCAAATTTTTTTCCCTAATGAATATTTTTCCAAAATAATTTTTAACTAGACCTGTATTTCCAGTAGTATTTTCTTGCTTCAGGGGAAGTATGGGAATGAAGAGCATCATAAAGTGATTTTTCTGCAGCAGACCTACTGCCTTCTGTGATTTCTTTTGGTCACTTTTATTCCTCACTATGACTATTAACGCAGTTAAGTTGTGGGAAAATTGGTGATGTGGGGTCTGCAGATAATCGCAGGATGCTAAAACACTTCAGGTTGCATGAAGCGTTGCAGCGAAGTACTGCAGTCTGAAATGGCATTGTTTTCAAATTCATTCCTCAAAATGTTTATGAGAGGTAAAAAGAATTGTGCTGCTGTATTATGTTGGTCAGCTTATAGTAAAAAAATCACTGGTTATATTTTGATTGTGATTTAGTTTCAAAGCCTGTAGTTGTATCTGTGCACATCTGCTCTGTTCTGATATATAATACTATTCTGGAAATGTCCGGAAGTGAGTTTGGCTTCAGGGATTTGTTCTTTTTGCAGGCAAAGAAGAAGGAGCTTGCTAGAAGAGATGACATTGAGGATGGGGACAGTATGATTTCTTCCGCTACATCTGATACCGGAAGCTCAAAAAGGAAAAGGTATGTGCACTTCTGTAGTTCTGCAGGCCATGACGTTGCTACAGCTTTCATTTGTTACAGAGAATATTAAGCCGCGGTTTTCAGCGTTTGTGTAAGGATGTGTAATTCTGACACTTAATCTCATTAAATGTTGTTTTTTCTAGTCTACATCATGATATCATTTGAAATAAGTTCCAATTTCTGGTACTATTATTGCAACAGTAGCAACTGCCAGTGGAAAACTGTAATTCAGCATCTTTCTTTGGTGTTGCTTATGACCGTCAGCTTCCTGTATTTTGAATTTTTTATTTTGTTAAAATAATAGCAGTTATAGGGGGAGGAAAGGAATGAAATAGAGCATCAGCAAAGTGTCACTTAAGAGTAATCAAGAAAGTGCAATAATAAACACTCATTAAAAAAATCTGCAGAGAGAAAATGTTAACATGGATTTAGGTTGTGGTACAGCATAGCAATGCTAGGAAGAAGAAATATAGTGGAACAGTAAGACAGACCACGGTATCAACTAAAGATCAGGAAGGAACACATTTCCAGAATTGCTGGTTTTGTGATCTTCAGATTCAAAGAAAGGTGCTAAGCTAATCAAGCAAGTCAAACTGTCATCAGTGTCCTTTTAACCCCATGTTGCTTTTGATCACCTTGTACAAGAGAATACTGAAATGCTTAAAAGAAAAAAAATCTGTCAGGCCTTGTCATCTAAGAACAGTAAAAGAGAAAAAGTTGTGTTCATAGGTAAGGGAAATCAAACTGATTGTAATTTTTTTCATGCCTGAAGAGAACCTGAAAATGTTTTTGATGTTGTCAGTTCAATATGTTCTATCAGTTTCACTTGCTGAATGATAGGAAGTAAAAGAAGACTGTAAGTGCTGCTGATGGCAAAAGTGAAGCGCTGAGAGGAATTCCAAAATGTTCCTGAAAAGGGAATCTAATAACCCAGGCAAAATTCATCCCATTGAGAAAATAGTAGTGACACAGAATAAAGTTGTTTGAATGTCCCTTTTGTGTCAGATTCATGACCTGAATCTTGAGTATAGGCAGGCTTCTTACTATTTCTGCTTTGGTTTTGCTTTACCTACTTTCACTGAACTAAACAGTTAAACTTGGAAACATGTTAAAATGTGGAATTCAGGAACATGTCTCTGTTCTGGCATTGCTTATCTGCTAGTGTGAGCTAGCTGTTTCCAGCAGTGAAGATGGTGCAGAAAGAAAGTCTCTAACCTGTAGAAAGTACAATTTGAATTTTATCACATTTAATGTCTTTTAACTTCATTTGACAGTGGTTGACAGATATTTAAGCAATTCAGACCCTTCTATCTACTACATTCTTGATATCCTTATTTTCCTGTATCTACTACTGAAGAAGATACAGAACTGCTCTGCGATAAATAGCTGAAGTCTTTGATATTCTGTATTCAGCAGAGGCAGTCAAGATATGGCTGAGGGTTTTTTCCTTGTTGGCACTAGATCTTGAGGTCTTGCATTCAGATGTTTAGTCCTGACCGATCTGTTTTCTCTGCAGCTGGAAAGTGCTTAGAGCTCCTTTTGTTCTTTGCACTTTTGAAAACTAGTTATTTATTTTATTCTGTAGAACACTTAAGGTGAATGAGAGCAAAATCATAAGCTGGTTTCCTGTTTGTTTAGCAGACTGCTTGTTATGATGCTGCCATTATTTGCAAACGGAGCTAAGTTTCTAGTACACTGTCTTAATGTTGAACTTCTTGTTTGTGTGTTTAGGTGGATGTGGTTGGTTCTTTCATAGAATCATAGAATGTTAGGGGTTGGAAGGGACTTCTAGAGATCATCAAGCCCAACCCCTCTGCCAAAGCAGGATCACCCAGGGCAGGCCACACAGGAACAGATCCAGGCAGGTTTTGAAAGTCTCCAGAGAAGGAGACTCCACAGCCTCTCTGGGCAGCCTGTTCCAAGGCTCTGTCACCCTCACAGTAAAGAAGTTTCTCTTCATGTTGAGGTGGAACCTTCTATGCTCAAGTTATTACACGTTATTCCTTGTCCTATTTCTGGGCACTACAGAAAAGAGATTGGCTCCTTCAATTTGACACCCACCCCTCAGATATTTATAAATGTTAATAAGATCCCCTCTCAGTCTTCTCCTCTCAAGACTAAACAGCCCCAGTTCTCTCAGTCTTTCTTCATAGGGAAGGTGCTTAAGTCCCTTAATAATCCTTGTAGTTCATGGAGGAGGAGAAGGATAATGTCATTTTGATATTAGTGTTGGAAGTGGGGAAAAGATCATTTGACATTTATTCTTTTCCTTTTTACCTAACAGTAAAAAGAATATACGAAAACAACGAATGAAGATCTTATACAATGCAGTTCTGGAAGCTCGAGAACCCGGCACAGGCAGACGGCTCTGTGATCTGTTTATGGTTAAGCCATCCAAAAAAGACTATCCGGACTATTATAAAATAATCTTAGAGCCAATGGACTTGAAAATGATAGAACACAACATCCGCAATGACAAATACATAGGGGAAGAAGCCATGATTGAAGACATGAAGCTCATGTTCCGAAATGCAAGGCATTATAATGAGGAAGGCTCCCAGGTACTGTTTTGACTCCACAGTCACTCTTACTGCTCTGCTTCTTTGCAGACATAAAAGCTATGTTAGCTTAGATGGTTTAGTTTTGACTAGCTTTACTCACATTATTTATAATAATTGTTTATTGAACTAAAATAGAAATATGACTTCTTCTTTGTGCTCATGTTTTAAATTCTGTCTTTGTCTATAGTTGTATAAACATGAAAGGCAACAAGTCGCTCTGTGAAGGTTAGACTTATTTCTGATAGCTAAATCTATTCCTCCACTACAAAGAACGTCAGCTGAATGTTGCTTAAAAAAAATAAACTAGTTACTAGATTCACATTATTCACCCTTAGTTAGTCACTTGAAGGTATTTGTACATTAAACTGCCATCAGCGTGTGATTTGGAGCTCGGAACCTCTGAGAAGGGATGTCTTGGAAAGAAACCAGCTCTGTTTTCATGGAAGTAGAGAGTGTGGGAGATCAGTCTAGAAGACCTGATTTGCTTAGCCTAGCAATTCTGAAAGGAATATGCTTTTCATTTACAAATATATATATATGTAAAAGAGTATTTCTATATTGTGATGTTTCTCAGACAGCAAATATATTGAGGAACAGAGTGCTGGTAAGAAACCTCCATCTGTTTCTAATGAGGAACTTGAACAGCTACTGTACAGAACTTTATGATGAGGTTGCATTCAATGAGGCTGGATTTGAAGACCCAAGAGGATTGTTCTAGTCCTTCATACCTTGGTGAATTTGCAGTAGTTCAAGAGATCTTTCATTGCTTAGCAGAATTTTTTGATGAGAAGCTTGATAAGACATCTGCGCCTTGACATTTAATAGTCTTTGTAATAGAAGTGCAGATTAATTGGATAATTTATTAAAGTTTCATATCTCTCTGATTTAGATGTTGTTCATCAGTTCTGCTTGCTTGTAGAAGTCTATTAAAGGTGTACACCTGAGAAATAAGCCCTTCTTTTTAATTAAGTACTTGGGTTTGCATTCAGCTTTTTCAAACTAACATTTAAATGTTTCTTGGGGGCTAGTTCGAAACTAGTCTAAACACAGTAAACCTTGTTTTGTTCTGGTTTTTGACTACTTTAATGATTAATAGGTATACAATGATGCCCATATGCTGGAAAAGATCCTTAAAGAAAAAAGGAAAGAACTGGGACCCCTAGCTGAAGATGATGACGTTGCATCTCCTAAACTAAAGCTAAGTAAGGCAATCTCATACATTGCTATGTCTCATTTCAACACTTACGAAAACCCAGCAGTACAGATCAACAGATCTTCCTTTTGGACTAGAGGACATGACCTGGAAATTTATACTGACATATGCAAAACAGAATTGTATTTTCAAAATCTTGACAGCAATGGTGTGTTTGTATGTGCATACAGTAGAATTTAGTTGTATATAGTTTCTAAGAAAAGTAACTTACAATGAAGAAAAAACACTTAGGAGTGGTTGGAGTGACTGGCATTTAGTCATGCAAATGTTAGATGCTGCATTATGTGCTCAGTAACACTTCATTATCACACTTAATGTCTGTTACTGGAATTGCTTACAAGGTGCTTCTCAGACTGCGTGAAGTGAAATATCTGAGATTTCTATAGAATGATAAATGTGAGCTTTTTCTAGAAAATTATTGAAAGATGTGGAGAACAGAAGCAAAATTTCCAACACTGTCTGTTCCTAGAACTGTTGCTGTTACAAACTAGATTTGCTACTGCTCAAATCTTATATCCTCTTAGTATGTGTTCAGAATTGATCAAACTGAGGATAAAATTACGCAGAAAGTCTTAAAGAAAATAGCTGCACACAGCTCTCTTGAAAATAGAAATGCTCAGCTCTTCAGTAAGGTACAGGGAGTAGAGAATTCACAGGCATAAACCTGTCATAAAGGAATCTGATAAATTTTAGTGGTAGCAAAAATCTGAGTGGATTTTTAATGGCAGCAGAGAGAAATTAAGGTAGAGCTAGTAAGTGAATTTAGAGGAATTATTAATAACATCATAGAAAAAGATGTTTTTCATGCTTACATGTGAAGAGACCTTCCACATAGTGACATAATTCTGTGTTTGCCAAAAATAACATTTTGAAAAAAAGTATTCATACAATTATGAAAAATAAAGGAAACTGCAACTTGGAAAGGGCTCCATGTTGTGAGTCTTCTGCTCATACCATAAGGTAGTTCTTCAATAGGCAGTTCTGCAATGGAAAGGAGATGGACAAAAAAGTGTGCAAGCTCTGGTTTTGTAATTGATTTGTTGTTTTTTTTTTTTTTCTTTTTGTCTGCTTAGGTAGAAAAAGTGGAATTTCTCCTAAAAAATCAAAATACATGACTCCAATGCAACAGAAACTGAATGAGGTATATGAAGCGGTTAAGAATTACACCGATAAGCGAGGCAGGCGTCTGAGTGCCATCTTCTTGAGGCTGCCATCTCGGTCTGAACTCCCTGACTATTATGTAACCATTAAAAAGCCCGTTGACATGGAAAAGATCAGAAGTCATATGATGGCAAATAAATACCAGGATATTGATTCCATGGTAGAGGACTTTGTAATGATGTTCAACAACGCTTGCACATATAACGAGCCAGAATCTTTGATTTATAAAGATGCCCTGGTCCTGCATAAAGTTTTGCTTGAAACTCGGAGAGAAATAGAAGGAGATGAAGATTCTCATGTACCCAATGTCACTTTGCTAATTCAGGAACTTATCCATAACCTTTTTGTATCTGTTATGAGCCATCAGGATGATGAGGGCAGATGCTACAGTGACTCCTTAGCTGAGATTCCTGCTGTTGATCCCAACTTCCCAAATAAACCTCCTCTGACTTTTGATATTATCCGAAAAAACGTTGAAAATAATCGCTATAGAAGATTGGACTTGTTCCAGGAGAATATGTTTGAAGTACTGGAGAGGGCAAGGAGAATGAACAGGTAAGCAAAGCCATATCTTTTGGGTATCCTTTATCACATGAGTTTTGCATGTTAATGTTAGACAAATGTTAGCTGAAGTTTTATTAAGGTGTTTGCTTTCCTTAATATGGGTGTTTAGAAAACTAAATGTCAAAAGCTCTATGAGATCTTCAGTGTAATGTATGCTTTCATTTAAATACAAGGCAGAAAGTTAGGTTTCTGCCATGGGCTAATTTTGACATTAATCTTCCAAAGGCACATGGCATGAAAACCAGGTTTGTGCTAGCTTTCAAATTGGGGAAAAAAAAAAGTGATGAGGAGAAGCTGTTTAATAACTGCTTGACTAATGGAGAGGTCTTTTGGAGCAATCACAGTTGTACAAGTTATGGTAATACTGTGTAAAAACTATGAACACTTGCAACTTCTTGCAAGGTTTTCCTTGAATTAGGTAGGGTACTTGAGGATGTGCAGGTGAGATCTTGACTTTGAAGGAGAGAAGGTAAAAATGGTATTAAAACTTCTACTAACGAGTATGGGAAATTAAAATAAGTCAGTTTTGTTGATTATACTGTTATTACTTAAGTTTTCAGAAGTTAGCAGATTGTAGAGGTCCAGTGTTTCAGTAGCAACTGGTTGCCTTTGATTTTTTTGGTGTTCAAAGACTGGTGTATATAAAAATACTGTTCTGGGTAAACTATAACAAAGTGACAGCAGAGCAGCAGGTGGAGCATTGCTTGCCACTCTCTGCTGCTGTTTATTATGAGTAAGCATATTAGGAGTAAGCACAGACATCTACGGGTAGAATGAAGCTTTAGTTTTATTACTGTGTGTGGTGATTGATGGGTATGTATTTAGGATCCTGTTTGACTATGCATAAATAATCTTTCTGTCCTGTTTTACATATTTTTGTACAGGACTGATTCAGAGATTTATGAGGATGCAGTTGAACTGCAGCAGTTCTTCATTAAAATTCGAGATGAACTTTGTAAGAACGGAGAGATTCTTTTGTCACCCGCTCTCAGCTATACCACCAAGCATCTTCACAATGATGTAGAGAAGGAAAAGAAGGAAAAGCTACCCAAAGAAATAGAGGAGGATAAGCTCAAAAGAGAGGAGGAGAAGAGAGGTAGCTACTTTCTTTTCATTAGTTTTAAATATATTAACTGAGAAAAGTACCCATGCATGTGATATATGCTCTACTGTTGCTGCAGCTTTGCCTTCTGAAGGGACCATAATAGTCTGATTTTCCACCAAGGGTCTCGTGTTACGAAGTTGTGAAAGATTTATTTCATTTTGATGCTTATCAGGCAGGCCAAGTGGCTGCGAAGAGATGTGAATTCATTAATTGAGACACACTGGAATACCAGTAGTCACCTGAAGAATATTAGAAAAGAAAAAGAACTTTTTTTTTTTTTAACTATAGCTTTCTGATGATCATAAACTTGGCAATTACTGTTCCAGTTGATCTTTTAGTTGTTTCCATTTTGACAAATACTGGTTTCTTGATGTGCTGACAGTGTTGTCTGTGATCATACTCGATCACTGTCATTTAAGTAAGCCTTTCACATTTTTTTACAGGGCTACTGTGAGTGTGAAGAGAAATGGGCTTGCACTGTTTTGTAGGGCAGAAAATGTACTGTGCAGGTCCTTTGTGTTTCACAGTTCCTGGCAGTTACTATACATATCATTGTTGTGGAGCATGTTTAGGGGAATTAATAAATTCTCTAATTGCTTCTTTCCACAGATGGGAGCAGGGCTGTTAGCTCTTTATCCTTGAATTGTCTTTCTAAAATGGTTCATCTTCCCACATAGCACTGATGTCAGCAGCAGTAAAGTCTGGTTTCTCCAACCAGGCTCAGTATTATAAGGGGACAACAGCTGTGATGTCCTTTTTTGTCTTCCTTTGAGAGCTAAAAACCCCAAAGAAAGCAAAATGTGCCTTTCTGAAGTTTTCTAAATGCAGTGCTGTTGTTCAGTGTTTCACTCGCTGGGAGTGCTCAGTGAAATTCGTCTGAAGAAAAGAAACCTGACCTTCAACACCAGCAGTAGCAGAAAGACTAGCAGCCCAAAACATATTTAAACCCTTCCTGCATGGTGGAAGTCAGTGACAGAAGGATGCATCAGGTGGCATTCCTTCATGCAGCACATGTGCACTTAGCAAAGGGTGAGGGCATTCCTATCAGTGATTTTGGCTAACGTGGAAATGTCCTTTACTAACATCTGGCTTTCCCTTTTTTGAAATAAGAAGCTGAAAAGAGTGAAGATTCTTCTGGATCAGCTGGGCTGTCAAGCTTGCATCGGACCTACAGTCAGGATTGCAGCTTCAAAAACAGCATGTACCATGTAGGAGATTATGTGTATGTGGAGCCTGCTGAAGCCAACTTGCAACCTCACATAGTCTGTATTGAGAGGCTGTGGGAAGATTCAGCTGGTAAGGATGCCTTTGCTATAGGAAAACAATACGATGAAGCTTATTATTATTTATAACTTTCAATCTGAGCTTTTTCTGTGTAGATGTTATTTATTTTATTTACAGAATTATTTGAGGACTGGTGAGTATTTTTCTTGGTTTTGTGTTGCCTTGTTCCAAAGAATATTACAAAGTTCTTGGATCAGCACACACTTTTTTGTTCATCTCTACCTACCCTCAAATGGTAAGCATCCCAGAGAACAGGCTCTTCTAAGTGGGATGGGCTCCTTGTAATTTAGGTGCAGAAGAACACATGGGGTTTTTCTGTGCTGAGAAGTCTGAAGCAAATTCAGAATTGAGCTGAGTCTTGCATTTCCTAGGCCAAATCAAAATATAACAAATACTACTTTGTTTTTAATCATCAGTGATGCCATCTGTTTGCAGCAGGTACTCTCTTAAGTGTAAGGAAGATATGTAAGTGTAAGCTAGAAATACAGCAAGAGTATCAGATAAGCATGGTGCATTCAGGTGGAATCTTGTCCTGGTTTAGGACAATTGACTCTCAGTATAAATGACTACATGGCTATTTGATTAATCAGTCAATCTATAGTTATTTTTCTTGCTCATGAGATAAAGAATATGCTATTTCAATTTCTTTTCTCTCTCTTTTTTTTTCTTTTTTTTTTTTTTTTTTAATTAAAGGAGAGAAATGGCTCTATGGCTGTTGGTTTTATCGACCAAATGAAACGTTTCATCTTGCAACACGAAAATTCTTGGAGAAAGAAGTTTTTAAAAGTGACTATTACAATAAAGTTCCTGTTAGCAAAATTTTAGGCAAATGTGTGGTCATGTTTGTCAAGGTGAGAGACTATTCAGATTAGTTTGCTAGGTAAATAATATGTTCTCTGCTATTTTCTTGAAGAGCTGAGCATTCTGCCTGTAGTTAAAAAGCAGCAATTGCTCCTTTGTGCTGTTCTTAATTCTTCATTTGCTTTGTGAGATAAGTCGTTCACCCAAGTGATGGTGTATCCTGATGCCGGTTAATCTGTAGAATCATATGCTTATTAGAATCATAGAATTGTCAGGGTTGGAAGGGACCTTAAAGATCATCTCATTCCAACCCCGCTGCCATGTGCAGGGACATCTACCCCTAGAGCAGGTTGCTCAGAGCCCAATCCAGCCTAGTTTTAAAAACTTCCAAGGGTGGGGCTCCCACCACCTCTCTGGGCAACCTGTTCCTGTGTCTCACCACCCTCACGGGGAAGAAATTCTTCCTAATGTCCAACCTGAATTGTCCTATCTCTAGTTTTAATCCATTCCCTCCAGTCCTATCACTGCCCAAAAGCCTAAAAAGTCCCTTCTCAGCTTTCTTGTAGACCCCCTTCAGACAGTGATTTTTCAGAGCATGTAGTAGAGAAGTTGCAGGTAACTTCTTAAAAGTTCCCATAAGAGCATGTAGCTTAAGATTTGGTAGAGGGAAGCTTGAATGGCTTGGTAAGAGGATGAAGTCCTCATCATCTCAGGATTTTTGGCTTGTTTGCGGCATACCTGTCTCAGACAGTTTTCTGCAGGTAGTGTGTTTGTTTGGAACAAAGTGCTACAGCTGCTGAGTATGTGAATGGGTGTCATGGTCACATATCAACGAGCATGGAGTTTACTTCCCCTCTCCAGCCCCAAAACTTGGTGATCATGTCCTCTTTCTAAGTCAAAGCTCAGAAATCTCAGCAAGGTGGCTTTAGGCTGCAGATTTTGTACTTGTTAATGTTTCATATTGGTAAACGAATAAAACCTAACTTGTCTCGCATGACAACCTGTACTGAATTTAGCTGCTTCTCATGGGATTTCTTGTTGTTCGCTTTTAATTTTTAATACAACTTGGATGCCAAATGGGAAGAAATTAATTCAGCAGAAAGGCTTTATTAGTCTAAAAACATTTCTGATAGAAACATAGGGAAAAAAACCAGAAAGCATGAAAGGGAGTTCACTGTGTGTCTGTGGGGTATGCGTGTCTGTTGTGGAAATATTTAATATTTTTTCTTCAATCTGCAGGAATATTTTAAATTGTGTCCTGAAAACTTCAGAGATGAGGATGTCTATGTCTGTGAATCACGTTATTCTGCGAAGACAAAATCTTTTAAAAAGATTAAACTGTGGACTATGCCTGTAAGCTCTGTAAGATTTGTCCCACGAGATGTGCCACTGCCTGTGGTCCGTGTTGCTTCTGTGTTTGCTAATACAGACAAAGTAGATGAAGAGAAACACTCCGAAACACTGGAGGATAGCAAGGTGGGAGAAAGTATCCTACATCTTGAAAAGGTAAGAAAGATAAAAAGTGGAACATCAATTGTGTTTGACAGATAAAGAATGACAAAATATGAGCCCTCAAGACTTGGGTTTCACAGCATCCAGACACAATGAAATATAAATAAATAGAATGTTTCTGTTATAAATTGTTATACAAATTTGTAAATAAATGGAAACAAAATATAAATAGACTAAACAAAATAAACTGTGAACATACTTGCTAGATCCTACAAATACTTTCTTGGTTTTCGTTTTTGTGGGTTTTTTACTGCTTCAGAAAAGAAGATTATACTTGTACTGTGAAGCTTCCCTTAAGCCTAAGAATCAGTAGAACTAAAACTCTAATTTTACTTCATGGCAATGCTGAAATGCTTTATTACGTAGTATTTCACTAAACTAGTCAGTAGCTAGGCAGCTGTAAGCAATACATAATATTTTGGTGTTTTGTGACCTATTTATAGTTGATTGTGGTTTATTGTCAAAATGCAGAAGAATATTTCTGCCCAACATACTAGATAAAATGCTTTATTTTATGGTATTTAGTGTAATTAAAAAAAAGTGTTAAATTTAAATAAATGTAATTTTATTTTATATCATTAATTTATTTAACTTAATTGAATTTGATTAATTTATTTAAAAACAAAATAATTAAATTTAGCTTAAATAAATTTAGAGCCATAAAAACCAAACTTTGAGTCATAAAATAAAGCCACTTTACATTGAGTTGTCTCATAGAACCTCAGAGCACACTATGCAGCGCGGTCATTGTCAGCTTTAATTAGATACTTAGTGTATATGATTGCATTTTTCACATGATAACAAAAGAAAGAACTGTGTCTACTGCGAGAACGAAAATTTGTAGCGTCTGTTCCTTCCAGCCCTGGGGAGATAGCCTGTGTTTACATTGGCTTTTGGAAATGCTCAACTGAAAGGTCAAATGAGGCACAATGTGAGTTTTGACTAAAAAGTAAGAAATTAAATAGGGCCAGTGATACGAATTTGCAAGCAATACATGGAGTGTTCCTAATATTGTATATCAAAGTTGAAACGTTAAATTTCTCTGCATGTTAACGTAGCCATATACTCAATTCTTGCCTCTTAGGCATGTTATTGTGCTTTAAAACAAACCATCAGAATAAGCTGATGGGGCTTAGCTTGCTCACCTAAGTTTGAAGCAGCAGAACAGAAAAAGCACCTGTAAATTACCATTCTGGCAAAATTACAGATTTGTGAAATAAGAAAGCTTGCAACATAAATTGAGGGTACTTTTGGATTTGCCATGTAGTTTTTAAATTTCAAGGCTCCTCATTTCTGAATGTACAGCTCTGTATAATGTTTACCTGGTTTTGATAAGGTGAAGATAGAGCAGCTTCGGTTACTTGCACCTGTCGTCTTTTTATTTATGGGTTTGGTTTCCTTTCTTCCACAAGTTTCTAAATGCACATTCTTTTGCAGGACAAGGAAGATGTTCCGGTAGAGATGTCCAATGGAGAACCTGGTTGCCATTACTTTGAACAGCTCTGCTACAACGATATGTGGCTTAAGGTTGGAGATTGTGTCTTCATAAAATCACATGGGTTAGTGCGACCTCGAGTAGGAAGGTAGGTGGTGACTTGTTTATTTGCAGTTCATTCCTATACAAACAACTTGGTCAAAAGACGAGCTTGTAACAAAAAGCAGAAAAGAGGATGGGGGGAAAAAAATCTTTTGAATGAAGCAAAATGTTACAAGCTCTTAAAAGGTAAAAGTTTATCTGCCTAATAAAAAGGTGACAGAGTTGTACAGTTGGAATAGGCTGTTCTTCAGTACTCATTTTTTACTGACGGTCTTCCCGAGCAACCTACTGCATCCATGTGTCCCATTTAGAAAGGATGGCCTTTCATTTATGTCAGTGCTATGGTTTCCTTTCCAGAATTGAAAAGATGTGGGTGCGAGATGGCGCTGCGTATTTCTTTGGTCCAATCTTCATACATCCTGAAGAAACTGAACATGAACCAACTAAAATGTTCTACAAGAAGGAAGTGTTTTTGAGTAACTTGGAGGAGACCTGTCCGATGACTTGCATTTTGGGTAATTATTAACAACTTTCAACCCAGTGAACGCTCTTTTCCTATACACTCTGAAGTGATTTATAGCTATGTGTAGGCTTGATTCCAAATATGACTTCTTTCATATTGAGTGGAGGAGTAAGGTTATTCAGTCCATTTCTAATACGCATTCCTGTCTTTGGGCCCTGTAGTGAGACTGTTCAGTATGAGGAAGCTTTCTTACAATAAGGGAATTACATGTGTCTTATCAAAGTGAAATCATCTGCAACCAGAGAACAGCAGTCTTCTTTAATTCTCGCTTGTTAATGTAATTGTTGCAGTATGTGTTACCTGGAAGGTTGGTCCAGAAGGAGGTTGAATTTTGATTTGTTGCATAAGATGGTGACTGTGTACTTTGTTTTGTAGTTATGATGCTCTGCTAAGTATAGTTAACTGACTAGTGATTATGGGGCTTTCCTATTTCAAAGGTCTTGTTCTTTAAAAAAAATCCAAAAGTTTTGTTTAAATTTCTTGTGAGTGGCATTATTTAGTAGGGATATTGGTTGGCATATTTTCCATAGTTGCACCAAAACCTGGTAATCTTCCAGATTTACAAGTCTGTCAAAAGTTTGAGTTTCCACATTTTTTTTGTAAAATCTCTGCAGGCGTAGCTGCCTTCTTACCCAGCTCTTTCATTTCTGCAGGGAAGTGCGTGGTTCTGTCGTTCAAAGACTTCCTCTCCTGCAGGCCAACAGAAATCTCTGAAAATGATGTTTTCCTTTGTGAGAGCCGCTACAATGAAAGTGACAAACAAATGAAGAAATTTAAAGGGCTGAAGAGATTTTCACTCTCTGCAAAAGTTGTAGATGATGAAATATACTATTTTAGGTAAAAATGTGATGGGAATGAGGGTATCATCTGAGCACTCTTCTGTGTGGTGGTGGACTGCCTGTGGTTGGCAGATAAACCCCCACCCAGCCACTTGCTTGCTTCCCTGCAGCGGAATGGGGACAGAAAATTGGAAGGGCAAAAGGAAATAGAACTCTCGGGTCAAGGTAAAGACAGTTTAATAAGCAAAGCAAAGCTACACATGCAGAAAAGCAAAATAAGGAATTACAACACTATGAATTTTGAGTAATCACACTTTTGGGAAGAAGTCCAGAAAACACTGGTCTTTTCATGGTCTTAATATCAATGGCTGTTTTCTTTTTCTTCTCCCGGCTTCAGGAAAAGTCGTTACATTATCAGATTGGTAAATTCTCTTCGAGGTCATTAAAATACTGAAGTCCTCATTATAGGTAACAGATAGTTTTCCACTTTGTGAACACTGATATTAATGAAAATACTAAGTTCTAACTTAAGTCTAAAAATCTAAGGAAGGTGTGGTGTGAACTGCCTTCTATTGCATAAATTCAGTATTTGCTGCATTGAAATTGTCTTCTAACTCATAAAAAATAAAGTAATCCTTTAAATGAGTGACTGAAGTGAAACACTGGCCATAGACATTGAATGATTCTGATCAGTGTTCTGAAAGGAAGCACAGATGCATCCCGAGTCATCATTGTTTCCATGTTCAGTGATAAAGGAAGAAAAATTGGTTTCCTCTCCAGAAATATATGCTATCTCCTCTAAAATGTATTCTCAACTGCTTTTTGTCTTCCTCCTCCACCTTTCAGAAAACCGATAGTTCCTCAGAAAGAACCATCTCCACTACTGGAAAAGAAGATTCAGCAGCTAGAAGCAAAATTTGCTGAGTTGGAAGGAGGCGATGAGGACATGGAAGAGATGGGAGAAGAGGAAGGTGATATGACTGAAACTCCTTCTATGCCTCAGCTTCAGACCCCGTTAGCTAGTGAATTGGATATAATGCCTTATACTCCACCACAGGTAAGGGTCTGCCCTGAGAAACCTTTCAACCTTTATATTTCACATTCTTACCCCAACCCAAATAAACAAAGGAACAGTAACATTTTATCATATACGCAGAAGAGATTTATACTTCAGTTTACAAGTCTGTGGAATAACTGACATTGAACAGTTTTGCCATATCCAATATGATATCCAGGTAATACTGAAGTCCATTAAAGTCTTTTTAAAGAAAATAATTCATCTGAGGAAAACCTAGGGTACATTTTTGTATGATATGTTAACATTATTTCTAATTAGTAGGTTTTCTCTGACACTTATTCAGAAATATCAGGTCCTTATATTAAATATGAAGTTGGGATGTGTAAGGGTTTAATAATAATTTTCAATTTACCTAACACGTATTTTTTCCTTAAATTTTGAAAAAGCCAGCATTTTATGTATTTCAGTTTTGCTACGTGTTTAGAAAATGCTGTACATCATCCTCAAAGCGGAAAGTAAATTAAAAAGTCCCTTTTTTAGTATTGAGTTACCATTCTTACTTGGAAATAAGAACTTGTTAAAAAAGTTACAAGAACTAGATGTTCTAAAAGCATTAGTATTGACTTGCTGATAAATGGATAGGAAGTAAAAGAGGAATCGTGTGTCGCTTGAATGCAGTGTGTCATGGCTGCTACTTAAATGGGAATTCCCTTCCCTCTCTTGCCATGTTTCTTACAGAAGCCCTGGTATTTGTGTAACTGAGCATTGAAGCAGGGTGAGGAACTGCTTTAACTGGACATTAACCTAACCAAAAAAGTTTGTGTGCAGCTGGATTAAACACTTTATCTGTCTCATCACATTGCCACATCCAAGCTAATGCCAGCATTAAAGAGGGAATGGAAATGACCTGCTGGGAACAGAAGGGAGTTTCAGACGCTTCTGTACCAGCAGTATGGATTTCTGCTGCATTATGATGACTGTGAGTGACAGTCTCATTGGTAGTTGAGGAAAGGTGTGACCTCTGGATAGAAATAACTGTCATGAGAAAGAGTTGATGAAATTGAAAGCTGTATCGTGGTTTGATTGTGATTTTTGCCATGGGCAGGCCACCAAATGCATTTTTCCATGCACAGTTGTCTTGTCGCTCTTGTTTTAACGCGCTGAATTTTTTAAGTAGCATGAAAACTCTTGCAGAGTATTACAAATAGAAAGCATGTTGCCAGCATTAACCAACTAATGTAGCATTTTAGGAAGGGGAATGTAACTTTTCATAAATCAAAATATTATCATTGTTAAGCATGGCAGCTGCTGAAAACAGTTTAAATAGGGATCATTGGACATTAAAGATGTCCTCAAACTGCCTTCTGCAGCATTCACTGTCTTTTGATCTCATTTGCTTTTCTGTCTTTACTACATAGCTGTGTTTTGCTCAGACACCCTTGAGAAGTTTTATTAAAATACTATTATATAATATCTCTTTAAAAAGCCAGGTTGATAGTTGCATTATTTTCATTTTTTTAAATTGTTTGTAATGGGACAGTCTTGCAGAGCTTTCAGGACAACTGGTGAGAAATCAGGCTCAATGGATATATCCAACATATGTGTATATATCTTTACACTGATGTGAACTCTGAAGTCTAGAACTTGAAATGGAAAAAAACCCAACCCAACAACCAAAAGGACCCCAACAAATAAGGAAAACTGAAAAGGAGCAATAGCAATGCATGCTAAGAAGTGAGTGATGATACACAAGTGCCCTGGCAGATTCCTCACACTGATGATTTGAGAAGTAAAGGCATGTTGGGTCTTCAGAGCACAATTTAACTCTAGTGGAGAGATAACTAGCATATAGCACAGAAATAAAGTTTCTTCTTCTTCTTTCACTGTCCCAAAAGAAAAGTGTCACTTTAAACAGAGCTCCTGGGTAAAAGACACGTGTTTGCTTTATGTTCTCTTAAATGTATGGGATTTTATTTAACAACTATTAAACCCCAGGACTTTTAATTTACTTTTTTTTTCCTGATAACAAAGAAACTCTTACTACACCAGAGGATAAAAGAGGTCAAGACAAGTGAATATGCGGTGTTGTCAGGATTGACAAATAGGTGGATGATGCTGTCCTGCTGCAGTTTGCTGTGAATCAAGTCAAAACTGAAAAAAGGAAAAGATGTGCGGTTTGCTTTTTGTCTTGATCAATAAGGCTGAGAAGAGACAAAAAAGGAGTCCTGGATTATTTCTTCTCTTAACTCATCTAAAACTGAATATGCAGTTATCTGACTCAAATGGAAAACATTCTGTTCATTTAAAAATGGTTGTATCTTGGAGGTAAAAGAACAGAGGATACAAGAATGGAATTCAGAATTACTGCAGTTTCTCAAAGTCCTGTTTCCCCTTCCAAACTGTTGGGTAGGCTTTTACATTAGATTACTGTTACCAAAACTATTGCAAGCACTATAAAGGCATAACCAGCTGATAAACTTGTAACTATCAAAGTGCAGATGTGTAAGAGGCCAAATATATCATTAGATTTTCCTGTTTCTGAATTGAGAAGTGTGTGCTTGCCAGTGTGTGCTTGCCTGAGAAGCCAGGATGAGTTGTACATGCCCTGTGACTCAGCCCAGAACCTGTGTCGAGTTTTGTTCACTTCCTCCACCTTAGAGACAAACTTCCTTCCAGAAAGACAAGTGTTGTCCTTAGGTTCATAATGAAGGCATTAAGGGTGGATTGCCATTTGAAAATGAATACAGCGAAGTTTGAAATAACATACAAATATGCCTCAGTCTATCAGTGCCTGGCTTAAATTGATGATCAAGACTTTTTAAGCATTGTAGTGTTGCTGAAGCTGTGTTTCTAGCTGAGAGGAGAGTGCCAAACTGTGGGATCAAACTGGCAAGTAGGAGTGAGTAACATGGCCAGAATTTCATCATAACGAGAAAGCAGTTGCAGATAATTGGGTTTTTTTCTTTATTTCCTCACCAAGTTTGGAAACAATTACAAGATGCGAGAAACTTGTAATGTTCAGGATATAAGAAGGGCCTTTTGAGCGTTTTGGTATGATGATACTCTTGTGGGCCTTACTGATCAGAGTATGGGTAAATTATGATCTTCTGTGGCAAATATAAGTGGAATGAGCCTTCAAAAAGGGAATTCCAGCTGTGGTATCTCAGCAGTTGTCAGAATAGGTTACATTTTTTTGATGGCTGAAAACATCAAGGAGCTGTCAACAGGGGCATCCATGGTAGGAAAAGCAAAGGAGCAGAATTTTTATTATCCATCAGGATCAGAATGTGTTATGAACCTGTTGTGCACATAAGCAGTGGTCAGCAAAAGTGGGCATTGGGGTTTTCAGGGAGAAATGGCTACTTATGTAATGAGAGGTGGATACTAGAGAGCACTGAGGATTGAGAATGGTGGAAGCTTGAGCCAGGGAGGGTAGGGGTTGCAAAGGCTGAGGAGGAAATAGGGAAGCATTTCCCTGTAACGTGCAATGGTGAATAAAATGTTTTTACTCAGCTTGTGTTGGCAATGTTTCTGAAAAGTATAATGGATTAAATCTGTGACATAACACAATTACTTTTGTTCTCTTCTGACCTTCCAAGTAGTCACTTATTTGCTACTCAGCCTTTCTTAGTGCTCTCATTCATTTTGGGATGATTTTAGCTAATAGTAAGCATTCTGTGTTGTCTTACTGAGAATTTTTGAAGCCTTCGTTATAAAGGTGGCATTACGTGTGAAAGAGTTGAAAATCATAAGAACGTGGTGATTTTCTTTCCTCTTTTTCATAAGTGTGTGCATATGCTCTTGCCATGCATCAGTAAATGTAGTCTTGCTTTGGGGGCTCTAAGTTTGAATGGTCTTTGGGCAAGAGAAAGGCAAGAATATTTTAAAGTGCTCTTCCTTACAGCTTTGAATTTTGTATGTTGAGAAGCTTCTCCTTTATACACTTGTGGTCATAACTACTTTTTCTCACAGTCCACTCCCAAGTCTGTTAAAGGCAGCACCAAGAAGGAGGGATCAAAAAGGAAGATCAACATGAGTGGGTACATCTTATTTAGCAGCGAGATGAGAGCTGTAATTAAAGCTCAGCACCCAGATTACTCCTTTGGAGAGCTCAGCAGGCTTGTAGGAACTGAATGGAGAAACTTGGAAGCTACAAAGAAAGCAGAATATGAAGGTAAATGAAAACTAAGATGCTAAACTCTTTTCTGGTTTTTTTTTTTTTTCCTTTCTTTCTCAATGCATATATTACTGTTACTCAGACGAGAGGCTTAATAAAAGAAGATACTTACTTTTGTGTTCTGGATGTACCTTAAAGGGAAGTTCATACTGAGAGATGACTGAAGAGGAGCAAAGAGCATGTTAATGTTATGTAGCGCACAACCTATAATTTAAATGACTTTGCCACAAATAACTAAATGAACAAAGACCAAGAAAATGGGGACAAATTAGAAGTAAAGGGGCATGAGGCCCCTGGGCTGGAAGTCAGTTGGAAAAATGGTTTGTGAAAGTTTTCTTAAGGAGGACTGGGGGGAATTTGGACAAGAAGCTCTTCAGAGCTGTAATGGCGGGTAAGAAGGCTTACAGTGGAGTGGTAAAACTTATTTGATTAACAGTACTTAGAGTCCTAGAAAGCTTTGGCAGATGAAAATCAAGGATACACAATCTTGTTATGATACTGTAAATACGACCTGTTGTTCAGTCTCAGTATTAATCAACTGTTGTAACTCATGTTGTTGAAAGATTTCGTATCCTGAAGTAAGCCTAGGAATATTTCATAGTCATGAGATAGTTGAGACCTTTCTCTTTTTCTTGTTTCCCTTCTTTCTCCCTGTTCTCTCTCCCTTCCTCTCTTCCTCACTCCTCTTTCCTCTCCCACTCTCTCTTCCTCCTTTCTGATATTGGTCATTGTGTTTCAACTGTATTTGATTAAAATAAAATGCACTTGATCCTTAACAGCAGGCCCTTACCCAAGCAAAATACATTGGCTTAACATCCATAGTTATTACTCTAGTTAATAATGTGTCAACACTTCCAATATAAACCCCATTTTTTTTAAGCAACTGTTGCAATTTTATTGTCAGAAAATGCTGCTTTGGATAGGAAGGTTTCAATGCCCTGGAAAGTTATTGCTCAATTAAGTTATAACTTTGTTTTGGTTTTTTTTTTTATTAAATGAGGGTTTATAGGTTTTCTGCATACTTGTAACTTAAAGGCAGCTTGGATCTTCAAACTAGAAGCTTGCATGCTACCACTTTCCACTCTCAGCCACCTCAGCCCTTTCTGAATTTGCAGGAGTACCTCTTTGCAATTCTGGAGAGTAACACAGCGCCTCTTGGCTATCTGCAGGTTTTCTTTGCAAATGCTGTGAAGGGAAATGGTAATGCTCTTTCCTTGTGAAAATACAATGGCCTTACTTTTTTCCTGTTGTAGTTTCCTTTTACACCCTTCTAGGTGCACGTGGTGTCCGTTTATTGACATATTCCCCCCCCTTACAGCCTAATTTTTAAGCAGTAGGATGGCTAGCAGCAGGTCATCGCTTCCCACCTTAGAGCAGCCTGAGGTCCTGCACTTTGGCAGGAACATGTAGATGTAATGTAATGGTAGCAACAGTGTCTGTCCACTGTCTAAATGATTGTTTCAATTTTAATCCTCTTTCTCAAGTAAAATTTTCCAAAGCTTTTGGGTTTGGGGTTGCAGTTTCTCTGGCTTGGTGTCTGCCCAGAACTAGACGTACTTTTATTTGTTTTTGAGGGATTGGGATGTGGTTACAAAGCAGCCAAGCTGTGCTTACCATGTGTGAAAGGAGAGAAACTCCTCACTGTGATGAGTCAAAATTCATATGCTCTCTAGTTTGGACCTGCAGCAGGGAGCAGGGAACAGGCCTGGTTTGACTCCTCAGTGAAGAAATGCCTTTCCATGTTCTGGTGAAAAGTAGTTTGCATTTTAGATCCATTTTGACCCACTGGAAATTTCATTTGGTATATGTGCAGGGCAGTAGCTCTTTTTTTAGCAATAGTTGAGCAAAGAACAGGCTGTATTGCAAATGCCTGCATGGCTGACTGCACTATGCAAACTCCTCAAAATGAAATCAAATGATGCTTGGGATTGAGGTAAAGGCCTGTTTTAAGGAAAAACTCTTTTCAAAGCAGAAGGTCTCTTTTCCATCTCTTGAGATATGTTGGAAATGTGTTGCTTTGAATGACCTCTAGTCTTGTCCTAAATGATTTGTGTTTAGTATTAAGGTGAAAGCTCAAGGCTGAACTTTTCAACACGTGCTGCAGTTCCCTTTGGCAGTGTTGTTTCATCTGTGAGTTCTGTGGCAGTCATGGCACAGATAGAAGCTAGGTAAAACTGTCCCTCATCAGGTCCTTCTTGAAAGCTCAGCACTCTGAAGTCTGATAAAGCTGAACGCTTAACAGTATTTTCTCATTCATCAGAGTGTTCTCAGAACTGTTTCTTTTGTCTGATCATTTTTTTGCTTGCCAAATATAGGTGAGAGTCCGAACAGTTGCTTCATCTTTTCCCCAGATGCTTTCTCTGCTCTGAAGAGGATTATCTCATTTTTCTCCTTCAGGATCCACCTTTAAATGCCTTGTGTATTTTGTGCTCAATCATATATAAGATGCCTGTAGTGAATTCAGGAATTTCTGTGCGTCGTCATCTCTTACTGAAATGGCAGAACTGAAAAGATGGAAGGAAATACCTTTGCAAATGAAACTGGTCTTTCAGTGTATGGAAGTAGTGCTAGAGGCTGCACAAACAGGTTCTACAGGAGACAAATGTGTGACAGACATTGCAGTCATATACTAGAGAAAATGAGTAACGTTGGCAGGATGCATAACTTAATTTCCTTGGTGAACTTCTTCTTAGCCTGTTTGACAGAGGACTTCATTGTTATAGTGGCAGTTTTCATCTTTTCACCACCTGCAAGAGAACTTCTAGCCCTGTGTTCACTGTTATTAAAATTTGCTGGACATGTATGCTGCATTCATTTATTCTTTGTTGTTCCTCATTGCGTCAGTCAGATACAACGTTCAGAGTAAACAAATCGGCAACTTGCATGCCCCTGAAGCACCTGGAGTGGACATTCAGTATATTCCCTTTTTTTGTTTGCTTGAGTTGTTTTGGGTTTTTTTTTCTTTCTTCTTCCCATGACCCTTTGCCCTTCCCTTAACATAAAATTGTCCTCTGGTCAGATTCCCCTGCAGTAGATCTTTTGTTCTTGCAGTCACAGTGAGAAACTTGATTGAGATAATGACCAGATTCATCGTACAAAGGACACACACATGACCTCCAGTGAGCAGCACAATGTGAGTTAGACATCTTCAGAAAAAAAAAAAAAAATAGCTCAAAGGGGACCAAATTGGGAAAATGACAGAAGGAGGCAGATAAAAGTATTTTTGGTTCATCAAACTGCTGCTTGTTATGTTCCACACACTAAGGGCTTGTCTACACTAGGGAAACTTTGCAAATGCTTCCCAACTTTGCCACTACTCTTTTCAGCTGCATCAGTAGTAAAATACACAGGGAGCCCAAGAATGAACAGGCCACCATCTGGCTCTGCTATTTGCATTTTACTTTAGGCCACATCTGGTAGACATGGTGCTTAAAATTCCTGCAGCAGCTGGTAGCTGACCTACACGAGAGCTGCCGGCATTGGCTGCAACTGGTTTAGCTGAGACAGTGGTGTCAAAAGGGGGAATGTTTTGCCATGTTTTCCTAGTGCGGACCGAGCCTAGTGCTGGACTGCTGCTTCATGTTGGTAACACTGGTGTTATAATCAAATTTGTTCTTTGACTTTTAAAATTTTTATTTTATTATTTATTTTAATTTTATTTTTTTAGAAAGAGATAAAACTTTGTGGAATATTTTTCATGAAAGGTTCTCTAAAAGTCGTAGCTGCAGCCACATGAAATCAATTCATATGCTGTATAAAAAGATTCATCTGTTCTACTTTATATTTGACTAAACTATGCCAGTGTTTGACTAGTCCTTTTTAATGAACAGATAATATTTTGAAATTCTGGGTTACAAAACAGAACTGAAAATCTAAAATACTTTTACAGAGCGGGCAGCTAAAGTTGCTGAGCAGCAGGAGAGAGAGCGAGCAGCACAGCAGCAGAATTCCTCCCCCCGGGCAGGCACTCCTGTCGGGGCTCTTATGGGGGTGGTGCCGCCACCAACACCAATGGGAATGCTCAATCAGCAGTTGACACCCGTTGCAGGTAAAACGTAGGAGCTATGACCATTTTTTCCTCATCCACTATATCAACCCCCTTCATAATTCTGAACACTCTCTTGGGTCACTTTGTTCTTACAGAAGGAAAAGCTCAACCTCTTCAGTCTTTCTTCATAATAAATATACATAACTGCAGTGGTAGCCTGGTAGTCCCACGTTACTTGCTCCAGTAGTCAGTAGCCTGTTGAAAATGCAGGGGAAAAGGGTCCTCCTTGTGCAGGAGTCCTGTTCTGTTTGTGTGCAGTCATGTTTATTCATTCTACTCTGCAGAGTTCATGTTTAGCCCTGCTGTGGTGGCAGGAGGGGAGAGAACTAAATACTCTTTTCAGTGCATGGAGCATCAGTGGAAGTGGCAAAGTAGGAGGCAATTTTTCTCTATTTTGTGTTTTTTATTGTCAGGAAGGTGAGAGGCAAACAAATTCCAAAGCAGATTGTTAAATCCAAGCAAAAGCTTTACAGAATTGCTGGTTAGACACTGGTAAGCAGAGCACGCTAGGATCTAGAGCCATTGCAGAAACAAATACGAAATGTCAGCATTGCTTTATCATTAGGTTTGTCTGGTGATATTTCAGAATAGAATTGAGCTTGAAGAATTCTTTCACAAGGTCCCTGTTGCTGGGTGTTGTGCTTGTTACCAGTTGTAATCTCACTTGAGTTCACAGGGAGGAGACTCAGAGTAGATATTGTCGGTATCAGATCTGAAGAGAGTGTAGTCCACTGGAGATTCTTGTGTGGGAATAAGCTATACATTGGGGAGAAAATGAATTAGGTGTGACCTGGTAGGTTATTTTCCTTCCCCCATATCTAAGTAAAATAATTCGATTACTTCAGTTGATGTCAATATAGTGCCAAATAGGTTAAAATGAGCATTTGGAGAGGTTCTTGGTTGACTTTTGGATTTTTTTTGACTTTCCATTGAGGCATTCCAATGAATCCGTTTACTCTCATCATTTTTCTTTCTCCTCTCACAGACAGTGGCCATATTTAGAGCTGGCAGCCTGAAGCATTTTTCATCACAGTCTCTAAATCCCTTTTCAGTAGATAGGCTGCATGGATGTTTAAACTGAAGGCACATTCTTTATTTGGTTCTTGGTCTCAGATTACAAAGCATTTGTTTACGCTGGATTGCATTTTTGTTTTGTTTATTTTCACTTTGTTCTTGATAATTTTCCTCTGAATTGTTTGCAGTTGGTGTTTTTGTGTGTGTGTGAACACATATCTGTGCATATACTAAGAAATGGAATGAAAAAAAAAGGGAGGGGGGAGTTTTCCAGTGTTGATCTCTTTTGTGAGTAGACTTCTTCAATCTAGAACATGTAAAAATGTCATCCTCTTGTGGTTGTGTTTTCTTGGTTTGGTTCTTGGTTTTTTTCCAGTTTTGTGAAGGTAGATGTTGATGGGCAGTAATGCTTCCTATGAACACTTTCCTACAACTTGTTCAAAAAAGTGCATTCTGCAAACTGCACATGCTAACTTCCTGCAGCAGCCTTCTTTCTCAAAAGCAAACCCGTATTTAAGACCATCATCTTATTCAAATGGTTAGACATTTAAGTCTCTTCACTTTGGCATTATGAAATATTAGCTTAAAGTTGATGATGAAGCGGATCTTTATTTTAAACTCTTCTATTTTTGTGGCCCATTTGAAAAATAGTCTTTCATCTTTTGGTTTCCACAAGTCTTGCTTGGAAGTATCTTATTCTGTTGAGACCTCTTTCACATCCTCCTCCATCATTTGATTGCTTCTTTCTAGTTCAGAGAACTTCTCCATCACAGAATTTCATAGAACTTCTTTTTGGCCCATGGGTCCAAGAAATCTGGATGCCTTCTGAGATGGATTTCTCTTAGTGCACAGCGCTCTAGTTTCTTGTAAATTTAGGCATAACAAAAGTTTATTTAATCTTAAGTTGTTACAGTAAAAAGTGGGAGAATAAGTAATTTAAAAGATATCGTAAATCACAGCTGTGGGAGCTGGAAATAGTTTGCCCATGGTTACTAGTTTAAAATCCAAGTGGTAACTCGTACATACAATATGAAAGTGGCTGCTCTTAACCTTGTGCTGAGCTACAAGAACTGATTTCTCATGGAGATTTCATGACAACTGTAATAATAGAGCCAGTTGCTGAGTATTTTATTTGGAGATGTGACAATGAGCTTTCCAGATTGATAAATATGGGTTTGTTTCATTGGATCTTTTTTGTTTTATTTGTTTTAAAGCATCAGGAGCATATGTAAATACATTGACGTTGTGATTGTAGCTCGCGGTGCATCGCAAGTACCAGGCAGTAGCTACAGTGAGAACCCTTTGTTCTAGGGATGCTTTTGTTTTTCTTCCTTAACTTTTTCCATTAGAAATATGGATTTCACTATGTTAATAAAGAGGTACAGATGAGCTTGCAGATATTTGAACCTAAGACCTGTTTAATAAGTGTGGAAAATGAAAGTTTGAAGGAGATTGGTTCTTTATTTTCTCGTTGTTTGCTCCACGTAAAGCATTTGAAATTTCAGTTTTCTCACCTTTGTAACTCTTGCCAAGGAAGTGCCAAATTTAGCTTGTATTTTGGAGCTGCTCTATCTGTTTTGATCCTGAGCTCATGACAGCTTTGTTTTCAGTCAGAGTTGGTGTGAGTTTTCAGCCAGTCTTATTCCTGAAATCCCTGTTCTGCAAGTTTCTTCTATGAGTTACTGGGACTGTGGCAAAGATTCAGCAGACTATAGAAGCCCCAGCAGTTTAGCATTTCTAAACTTACCTCAACTCTCTACACCTGCTTCTGTCCTCTGTCATCTTTTCATTGTCTTTCCATCCCCTTTCCTTGGTTACCTGAGGACACATCCAGGTAAATTAAAAAGCCTAAAATACAGGTGAGGGACAAGCAAGTTACGTTCCAGGACCTAGTAAACACAGTGCAGTTAATACTGTGTAGGTTCACGTCATGGATATCAGCAAACCTGAGCCGAAACCAGAATAAACTCTAAACTGTCTTCCTTCACATACCTAAAACTAAAGTTATGAGCAGCAGCACGATGCCATTGTTGTCGTATCATTGATTTTCCTTTAAAGACACCTTGAAAACATTGTCAGTGAAATTCTGTGAGGGACTGCAGGTGCTCCTTTTAAGTCCTTCAGTCTGGTGCTGTGAGTGTAAGTCACTGCAGCCCAGCACAACCAGTGCTGTCAGGTTTAACATTTGAGTTACTTCCTTAGTTTAGAGTTGGTTTAATAAAAATCACCCCTGACACTGCTGTTGGTTTTAAGCCTGCAAATGTCATAGGGCTTTTGTGTGTTAATTTTGCATATGCACTGCAGAAAAACATGCAGGTGTTTCTTTTTGTTCCAGTTGGGTTTGGTTTCCAAGCTAGCCCACATAGCAGGGCTGTACATGGAGTGTGTGTAGTTAGTGTCGTGTTTGTAATCCCTATGCAGATGGCAGAGCTTTAAGCTGTATTAAAATTGCTTGCGTTAGTAACATTTAATTGTGGCTGAGTTTATTCCTTGTGTTAACATATCTGAATATTCAGCATTTATTGCCCCACGAGGAACATACAAATGCACTAAATACTAATTCATCAAAAGTATAGTGTTTCATATTTGTAACTTTTTTTAATTTTAATTTTTATTCATTTTTGCAAGATACTAATTGTAGTATCGTCTTGCTACTAAAGGTGCTTTTCTTCATTTTGACTATTTTTTTTTCTTTGTGGATAGTGCATGTCTTACTGTGTAGATCATATTGCATGTTATTGATGCATGTTTGAAATTTGTTGTGTCCTTCAAGGCATGATAAGTGGCTATCCACCGGTGCTGCCACCTTTGCAGGGCCCAGTTGATGGCATTGTTAGCATGGGCAGCATGCAGCCACTTCACCCAGGGGTGCCCCCACCCCACCAACTTCCGCCAGGTATGCCAGGCATCCCAGGCATCCCACCACCCGGTAAGAATGTCATCCTCATTCGCTCCTTGTTTCATTTTCATGTACTTGCCGTTTAACCAGTTGTTACAGAGATTAATGCAGCTTCTTTTGGTCATAGCTTTTGTTTCCGAGCATTGGAGGTTTGCTGAGCTGCAGCGCATACAAAGCACTGCTGAATATATGAGGTATATGCAAACCATTGACAGAACAGCATGTCCAGAAAACCGACAGGACAAGGTTACCAGCGAAACGTCACGCTGCTCCAGCAGTGGTTTTGCTCCAGCCAAAAAACTTGACAATTGTTCTTGAGTTCATCAGAGGTCCGAAAAGCTGAAATCAGCACATTTGTATCCTTATGTTATTTGAACAGTGTTCTTCCACTCCTCCTTTTCTTATTTAAAGTGGGATTCTAAATGAAACTTACGGCTTTCATGCCTTACTGAACTCTTTTTCAGTATATTAATATTTATCAGTTGTCAGACTGCACTTAAATAATCTGATCATGTAAGACCCCTTAGCCACTGGGGCACTGACAATGGGTTATTGTAAAACAGTGGTCAGATTAAACCTTGTTGACAGAACAGTGACTGAAGACAGTGAGGTGAGCTCCATATACTGTTGTGGACAAATTTTGAACTGATTTTTGACAGCACATCTACTACACGTGTGCTGTTTCGGGTTTTTTCCACAGTGATGAAAAGTGAGGCGGAATGAAACACAAACATTTTTCCAGTGTGAATGCCATTAACATGTCCCTGTTATGGGGAAAAAATGTTCATCTGCCCTCTGATCCTGTTTTCTGCTGATTCTTTCATTTTTTACCTCTGATAACTCATGTGCCTGTTTAAAAAATATGCATCCCATATGTTCAGCAGTTGGACAAGCTGTGGACAGAATTGGTCTCATTTGCCTCCCCCTACCCCACCTGCAACTATGTTTTATCAGAAGCTCTGTTAAGACTTTATCTGTATGTAATTTTTTTTTTTTATTACTTTATTTGTTTGGGTTTTTGGGGTTTTTTTTCCCAAAATCCACCAGCACTAGGCGTGCAGTGCAGCTTCACTGGCGTGTAAGATTCACCATAATGTCACATAGAGGGAGCAGGAAAACCGTTGTGTCTGTGAGCCTGTCCCTGCCTCACCAATGCAGTGACAGTTAGCACATGTCAGCAACGTACATGTTGGGGAGGTAAATCCAGGACATTTAATAGAAGAGTTTTTCCCACTGGAGAAGTGGGCTGTATGTATGGTGTATAACACTGAGAGGATATGGGGTAGGGAAAAAATAATGCCTGGGAGTGGAGGACCACACATGAAGTGGTGCTAAATCGGACGGGGTGGGCTGAGGGTGAAACCATGGTCTGATGCTGGAAAGGTGAGGGTGCCCTCCTCCAGACCTCCTCGCTTTGTACAAAAAAAAAAAAAAAAAAAAAAAGTGCCATATTCCACAACGTGTATTAGCAATGTTTTTCCAAACTTCTGACTTGCTGTTAGTACAGAAGCGTTTAAAATGGGGTCTGCGCTCAAATGGGAAATGCGTTTGAAATATGCTTCAGTGTGCAAACCGCAGTGACACATCTCGTGATCGCTGATACAGAAATCTGCATGCAAATTAAAACCTCAGGAAGAGCATAGTTAGTCTGCTGCTTTCCCAGTGAATGAATATGAGAAGTGGCATGAGCAGGAAGCAAAGCAGCAGCACTCATAACTTTCATTTTTTCAGACCAAACCACCTGTATATAACATATGGGCAACTGCATGACTCTCAGTTAGATGGGTAACTTTTTGTATGCAAGACTGACATGGGTGTTTTCTGCTGCACTCTGTGCAATAGGGAAAAGACTCAATATGGTTGAGAAAAATATAACAGGTCCTTTTTTTTAATTAATTCAAATGTTCACTGGTCTCATATATAAGACTATTTAAGCTTAACTTGCAAATTGTGTTTTATATTAGTGAGATCTAACAAAATTTGTGCAATGGCTTGGACTTTCTCCTGCTGTGAATTTTGTATTTTATACTCAGTATTTCGTGAAGCTGAACACAAGGAAATGTTAAATTTGCTAAAGCAAATCAGCATTTCCTTTCTTAAAGGAGTCCAGGAAGATCCTGTCAAGCCAAAGGCATATATTATAAACAAAAAGATTTTATCAGGCAATCACGAAGTAAGGTCAAAAAAACCTGAAAACAAAAAAACTTTCACTTTGCATTGCTTTAAATTGATTCAACAGGCCACAGATCAATGTTTAGTAGTTGTCACGTTGGCTTTTTTTTTTTTTTTAAATCATTCAGAAGCTTCTAAAGTGTTTTTGTTTTTTATTTTTTTTATTGGGGGAGAGGGGGATATTTGAATGTTGTACATCTGCTTAAAATAACTGCGAGCAATTATATCAAAGTAGAAATTCTTACTATAGAAGACCAAATTGGTATTTGTCAATGCTCTGAAATAAGACTAATTTTTTTATGTTTTGGAATATAGGTGTTATAGGCCAAAATGTGTCCCCCATTGTAGGCACTCCAGCACCCGGAGCAAGTCCTTTTGGACAGCAGGTGAGTTGTTTTTGCGTTATTTGTGGGGCTCTAAGGCTCCAAATTGGCATTTGAACAACATATCAGTTAAGACGCATTGGGGTTCACATGGGCTTCCCCAGGAAGAACATAAAGCAAATGTACACTGATGTATTTAGAACCAGTTAATATGTCTGTATCTGTTGGTTGAATTACTATTAGATTAGACTAATGAGGTTCTTCCCAGTGTGATAACTTCTGCAGTATAAGCAAGACAGTGTTTTGCTTTTTTTCCTTCCACTGAACTAAGACAAGTCATTTCTGCACACCGTTAAACTGCCAATAATTTAGGTTTCTCATGCTTGGGTGACGCAGAGAAGACACTGTCCACTTGCTCAGCTGTTGATGAATGGGCATAACTTTTGTTTGCTCCCGCATTTCACAGGCTGATGAAGCAGATGTTCATTGGCAGTTCAGAATTTGTGAGTTTGGGTAACAGTGATGATCAGATGTTCTTTCTCAGTGTTTAATACAGCTGAAGTGTTCGGCACACTTCCTATTTTATTGACTAAATTTTTGCATCATAAATAGAAATGTGATTTGGCTAGAGGCTGTAAATAAAACTAGAAGTTGAGTGAGAAAGTAATGAAGTGTATATATTGTGACACTGAGTTATTGCAGAACACAGGATATCTGTGCTAAGAGTTCTCAGTACTGCTACTTAATCACAACAGAGGAAATTCTTCTGTGTAACTGTGAAATTTTTTTTTTTTTTTTCATCTTTGCCTGCAATTTTTGCCTGACAGCAGTTAGCACTCATTTGTGAAAGTATCCCAGGTGTCAATCTGATGTTTTCAATATCAACCCTGTACTTCACAGACCACATGGTTTCTGATCAGATTAGAGAAAGCGTGAAATAAAAAGGAAGCAAAAGCAGTAATTAAGATTAATAGGAGAGAGGAGAAATGGTGATAGTAATCAGACCATGTTTACATAGATTAGAAATATAAGCAATCTTGTCTGTTATATATGAATATGTTTTGTTTGTGCTGCTTCTCTCTGTGCATCTTGGTGATGCCAACGGATAGCCCTGGCTGAAGTGAGTGAGAAATTCGCCAGGAAAATTTTCTTAATGCTTTTGTTCATAACCTGTTTTGAAGCTCTGTCGTACGAGGATGACCTGACTCACAGATGTGAAGTGGCTTCCCTGCAGCTCTCCGAAATGTGATCTCTCTGTTCCTTTGTCATTGCAGATAGGAATCCTCGGCCCACCGGGACAGCAAGCACCCCCTCCATATCCCGGCCAGAGCCCAGCAAGTCAGCCAGTCATGCAGCAGCCCACAACTCCCATGTTCGTCTCCCCTCCACCAAAGACACAGAGGCTTCTTCATTCTGAAGCCTATCTGAAATATATTGAGGGGCTTAGTGCCGAATCAAATAGTATTAGCAAGTGGGACCAGACCCTTGCAGGTAAGGCTTGTGACACGGAGAGGGATATTTCCAGACAGAACATGAATCTTCGTAACCATTAATACTTTTTGCTTTTATAAAAAATTCTAAATAAATCTGCTGCTTACTTAATGTAATGTATGCATGCAAGTAATTGTTAAAAACAAATCAACAGACTGGAAAATGTATATGTTATCAGCAGGCTAATTCCATCAATGTTGTATAAATCTTAAGAGTATGGGCTGAAATACTAGAAGTAAAAGCAATACTCTAGAATTATATTTGCCTTTTTCTAGGAAAAAAATGCAGTGATTATCAAAGCCAGTAGATAACTGGACCATTTCTTGACCTTCCAGCAAGAAGACGAGATGTCCACTTATCAAAAGAACAAGAGAGCCGTCTCCCTTCACACTGGTTGAAAAGTAAAGGGGCTCATACCACGATGGCCGATGCGCTATGGCGTCTGCGAGACTTGATGCTGCGGGACACCCTCAATATCCGTCAGGCCTACAACATAGAAAATGTTTAGTCTCATAATTGCTTCTTTCTTTGATACCGGCATATAAGGAGTTTTGTGGAACAATAGCTGTTTTAGTTACTGGGTGGGAAGAGATAACCAACAATAATTTGTATTGCATTTTACTGTACATTGCAAGACCATTTTTATATAAGGACACTTTTAATAAGCATATTTCACTTTTTGTTATATTAAGTTGACTTTATCAAATACACAGATTTTTGCATATGTTTCCTTTGTTTGAAAGGCGATTTCATAATTGGTTATGTGTAGTCAAAGATTCATCTTTCTTATACTTTACTGCTGAGAATCTGATGCCATTGTTTTTATATAAAAGAAGAAAAAAGAAAACAAAGTATTTACAGATTGATACAGTGGAATGTGAAATTAGTCATAGTTTACATCTTAGAAGAATGTGTGTATATGTGCTTTTGTGTGCAGCCACTTCTGGCAGAAATCTTGCTTGGATGTGAACAGGGAGAGTCTCTTTAGAAGAAGCTAAAGGTAAGATGTGCATTGACACTAGGGAAAAAATGACATTTCAAGTCAATACCGAGGCAGCTGAGCGAGCCATAGCAAGCATGGAAGTGCTAGTGTGGACAGGATAAGGGTGTCTTGACTGCTAATGTTGTCCAGTCCTGTCCAGTTATTTAACTGTGTAGCCAAGGCCTTTGTGCTCCTAAATCAGTAACAGAATACATGTGCTGGCATGCCCTTAGAAGGGGAAATGTTTCATCTACTGTGACCTGCTTTGAGGATTCTGCGATGTCCCTAACACCGAGCAGCAGGAAGGGGAAGCTTCCTCCCTAAGCAGTGTCTGCATGTGGGAGAGGCATGCAGAACTTCAAACCAGTTCAGGTCTGGGAAGGTAAGTCAGAGGAGAAGGGAAATTGAGTTGCTTTGTTAGTGAAGCAACACGTACTCTGTTAATGATTGGACGTGGGAAGATATTTTTGTATGTTTTCTTGGAGTGTATTGATTCACCTTAACGAAAGTTTTGCAACACAAAATTTGAGGGAAATTTGACACTTAACTTTAAAGTAAAATCCTACTGTATGGTATGTGTAAGTTCAGAATACCTAGTATGCTGGAGAAATAGAATACTTTAATTGCAGCCTTCAAAGGGTTGGGGGTCTTCTTTTTCCTCTTTTTTTTTTTTTTAGCTAAGTAAGGTAGGTATAGACTCTTGCCAAATTTCAAGGTTGTGACTGCCTTCTGCTAAAGACTTACCTGTCCTTGTAACTAACCAGCCTTTTGGACTGTAAAGTTGTTTATTTAAAGCTAAATCCTTTCATGTAATTAATTTTAGAAAAAGAATTCATACTTTTGGATTGCATTGAGTAACCAGGAAAGCTATATTAATTTGAAAAAATTCTTGTCAGGAATGTGGTCACTGCAAATCAGTCCAAAAGAACTGATTTACTGATACTTTTCATGTTACTATTAGAGATGTTCATCATGTGGAAATGTTTTTTAGAGTCTAGTAGAACAGAACATTTTTATTTGAGTACATTTGGCAGAAGGTTAAATATGTTTCTTCAAATACTCGGTATCTTGGGTTCTGTTTTGCTGATGCTATTTAATACTGATGAGGGAAGTGACATGTGCAAGTATAAACTGTTATTTAATTTTGCTGGCTAATTCCTTTCCCTCTCCTATTGCAGTTCTCCCGTCATTGCGCAGAAAGCCATGTAATTACAAATAGGCACTTAAGGACAGTTTAGGTCAGACGTGCAATGGATGTGAAGGAAATGGATCTTAGCAACATATAGGAAAATTACATTTTCAGACTCTACAAGTAGCATACCTGTGGTACAGAAATTCTTTACTGGCCTTTGTAAATGACCAAGTTTATTTAATGAAGTAGAAACTGAGTAGTCTTAGACCACCCCCATATATATGGTATCATCTTAAAATGCGTTTAAATTACCACAAGCTTTGACAGAAAGATGGGATGTTGAAGCAAATCAGGCAGCAAATGCTAGTTTTTGAGTATTTGGAACTATCATGGATCGTACTAATACTCCACCAGATTCTCCTACTTCTCAGCATTAACAAAATTTACACCAAAGAAACTGGGATGGATTTTAGTTAAGTTATTGTTGTATTTATTTTCTTTTGAGGACTGGATGGGACTCCCTTTGGAGCCTGTATAACTCAGAAGTTTAATTTATCTGAAGGTCAGTGAGCAGACTTGCAGCACTGGCTCTCTCCTGCCTGAGCAGCTGAAGGCCCATTTTCACTGCTCTTTCCGGCCCAGGAGCAAGAGATTGGAAGTGCAAATGAACCCTGGGTCCTCCCTCGAGGCAGTGCAGAGCACTACCGCTAAGCCACTGGGCTGGCCCTAATCGACTTATTTTAAGTTTTGTTTATTTATTTCAAAATCATGTCTCTGTATATTGGAGGCATTTCAGTCAATTGCAGTAAAATTTAGGGTATAATGACTACAGTCTAGAATTCAAAACCAGCAAAAGAAACTGTTTTCTGACTGGTTTAAAAAAAAAAAAAAAAAAAAGGAAAAAAAAATACATATCTGTCTGTCTTTCTCTCTTTTTGCGGGTGTTTGAACCCCTCATTTGTTTTCCACTGCCGTTCATTGTACTGGCATAAACAAAACTTTCATATTAAAATAAAAGTATGTATGGGAAATGGTTGGCTTCTGTGAGAGTGGAAAATAGATGAATCTAGGACCGGTATTTTCATAAACCAGTTGGCGACAGCTAATAATTATTTGTTCTATTCCTCAGTCCTTCCCTTCCATCAGAAAATTTACTGTTTGTGTAAAAATTCCAAAACGTTGATGCTGATGACTTTTTTTTTTTCCCCCAGCATATGTTTTTGGACCTGGTTAATCCATGCTTGGCTTTTTATTAGATCTTGTGCTCCTGAAGGTTAAGCTACTAACCAGGTTTATAACATGTATGTACCATCATTTTGTTTACCTGAGTCTTTTTAATTTGAATAAAAATAGTTTGCAAAGTGTTTTGGATTAACCAGGTTTGAGTGTCCCATCAAGACGTGTGTTAGGATTTTATTTCAAGTGATTCTGACTGTTGCTGATACAGATTTTATCACATCCTTGGTACGTGCGTGCTTGTGTGGGAGTAAAGAATCCTTTTTATGTTGTCCTGTGTATTGCAAGATGTGCCTGGTAGGTGCTAAGAACAGTGATGCTGAAAAATATGGTTGAAATTGAGCCACAAGAAGCGCAAACCGTAAACCTTGAAAAACCTGTGACGTATTTGGAACAAGCTGAGTGGACATGGTAAGATTCAGTCAGTCCCAGTTGCCCCCACATTAATTTCTTTGAAAATAAACATCAAGCCTTAATTTCATACTGTAAGCTAACCTGGTTGAGGACTCTCTTTTACGTAGCTGTATAATAAAGGAAATAAGAACAGTAATATGGAAAACAAATTAAAAACCAGAATAGAAATTTTCTTTAATACCACAAATGGCAAGAAAATACAAGTAGTATCAACCTCTCAAGTCTCAAGGTGCCTCTGACATAAAATTTAAAAAAGCTATTCAAACTACCAAACAGATAGCATTACTTTACTTAACGTACATTCATGTCTTGGACGCGGGAGATAACCGCTGCCTGTCATGCAGGCTGCCAGCTTTACAGAACTTCTATCTTTCTAAAATGTGATGGTGGATGGTGCCATTGCACAGAGGAGACCACCTCTCATCATCCTCCACATCTTGTTTGCTCAGACCAAGGTACTGAGGATCATCCGTAGATGTACAGAACCTCCTCTTGACTGCACGGGCACTACATGGGAGTGGTGCTTCAAAATGGCTGGGCACTTGGGACACTAAGTAAGAAATGGAATCTGTTTCATTGATGTATGTGAAATTTTCCAATTAATAATAAACACCATATTCTTTTTGCTTAATGCATTTTCCAGCAAGTCTAATTTAACTGTCATACAAAGAAATCACAGGACAGCTGCTGCAGTGCAGTAGGGTCTGGTGATCCTGGATAAAAGAGATTCCCAGTCCTGTCAGGCCTCAGAAACAGTGGTCTCCTATAATCAGTCCTTCCTATGCCAAGAGGGATCGGAAATCCGGTGCAGAAGTCTGGCCCTGCACATGTTCATCTGTTAAAGGAGGCAGCAGGAGAGATGTGGAAAGAAATGGAGAAGAATGCACCGAATTGCCCAGCAGAACCAGTAACTGGTGTGGCTCGGCCCAGGTTGGCTAAGCATGACAAAAGCCTTGGACAAAAATGATGAAGGATGGTCGATCCTTTGTGAAGTCTGTGCAGCTGTCTCTACAGGGAGTGCCCAAATTCAGTTTCCATTGGATTACTTTTTATTGGATTATATTTTGGGAGGACTATAACTGAAGCACCAACATCCAGCAACAGCTTAAGGAAATTCCTGACAACTGGCAGGGCCTCAGCAGCAGTTCACATGAAAAGCTGTGTTCCTGACTCTCCCACAGTGCAGAACAGCAGCAGCCACATGTTCCCAGTGCTGGCCTGAGCTCAGAGACAAAGGAGTGTTCTTGCTTCCTCCACAGTGCCCACCACCACAGTGGACAGAGGGGGGGAAGCTGGAGGATGTGAAGGAAATGGCGAGATGAGAGACAGAAAGATTGGAAAGAGATTGCTGGGGAAGGCAAAGAGCTCAGAACTAAGAGTCAGATGGGATAAAACAGAAACCAGATGAAGACCTTGGTTGTTGAAAATTGAGTGTAGATTAAAACTGATACTCGGTGAGCTCTCTACTAGTATGGGTTGGGCATGGGGCCCTTCCAGGTACACTTGTTTCCAGCATTAGTGATAGACTGGCAAAATGAAAACTGCCACAGGATCAGCACTAGCAAAACCACTGTGGAATGAAGAATACAGTGCAGATTTCTAATGTCAAGCTTTGTCTTCTGTTATAACAGATCTGTGTTGCCTGAAATGGTACGATGCCAACTTGGAGAAGGATTTAGTTGCTGTGCTGGTGACAAAATCCAGTGCCACAGAACTCCATGACACCAAACTGCTTGTGAGCAGCTGTGGCCTGTCTTGCTGGAGACAGCCAAGGTATCTTCCAGGCACACCTTGCTGCAGAAGGGGAACAGTGCTGCAAAATAAGCAGGAGCTCTGAAGTGGAAAATTGGCTGTGACTCAGTGACATCTGTGAAATGCTCTGCTCCTGTTACAGAAGTGCTTAAGGGAAGCCAGGGGAAGTTTTCACACCAGGCTATTGAAAAGTAACTAGGGCACAGGGCTTGCTCTTAAAAAAGCCAAAGATGCTGAAAAACGTGTTTGTTCTATGGAAACCAAGCACAAGACAGTTCCAAAAGGCTCAAGAAATGAAGGCAAATGGAGCTACAGTTCAGCAATTTTCCAAGTCTGTTTTTTTATTAATGCTTTATTCTTTAATGCATTGCTACACTCCGGATTTCCTTCAGTATGATGACCTGTGACTGCAAAAAGAAGCTAGTGTGTGAGTTTTTGAACTTGGGCTTGGAACAAAGTCAAAACTAGGTTCTTAGTAATTCTGAAAATCCAGTCAAAATACGTGGCAGCGTTGTCACCTCTTTCATTCTCTGTCTGGTTTTAATCTGGGAACACAAGTAGCACTAGCCCTCCAGATCAAGTCCTTGAAAGACACAACACAAAGTACAGTGGTTACGCTCCACTTGCAAGTTGAGTACCTCACCCTTGCATCTTCAAAACAGCTGCTGTTTCTTTGGTTGATGAAAACTTTCTTCTGCAGAAAAAGGCTGCTAGGAGTTAGTACAGGAATGCCTGTAAGTATACGAACTCCCTTGGGTTTGTTTTTAGGCTGATCTTAAGAACTGGCTTCTTTGCAGAGTCCTCAGCATATACACGTACCATGCATGGTCACTGCTGTGCTCCTCCACACCAGAGGGCTAGTGTCACTGCGTTGGGAAGTACAAACCCTCCACGACACAGCAGTTGGCTCTGCTACCCTGCTGGGGGGAGACAGGAGTCCTTGCAAAGAGAGCTCAGGTTTGCTAGGGCTGCCATCCTGCTTTTCTCTAAACTTGGGCCTGTTACCAGGTAACTGCATCAGACTTTTTTTTTCCCCAAAGCCCTCAGCTCACTTCATTCTTACGAGTAGCAAAAATGGGTACGGCAGCACTCGCAGGCAGTGGAGCCTCACTGCATGGATGACTTTCCAAACAGTGTGGGCTGAGTAAACACCAAGCAGTAAGTGTGTCCTCTTTCTAGCTAGTTAAAATGATGCCACATTGCAAAGAAAACAAATCAGATGCCAGAGAGTTTCTGTTAGTACAAAGGAAACTAAGTTACTGTTTCCATTGTGCTGAGATATAACATATGCAATATGTAACATTTTTTTGGTTTTAGCACATGAGTTGGGGTCTCATTGTCAAAAGCAGTATCCAGACTCTTGTTTACTCAGGTTATTTAAAAGTACTAAGCAAACATTAAATAACTGGCAGAAGCCCAAACACAATGAACTTTTCTCTATTGTATTTTATATAAATACAAAATATTAAGGATAGGAAATTGATGGGAGAAGAATAAAACCGTGAAAACCATCTGAGAGTGTATTCCACAAACTTGCAGATTACAGTTCATCTTGCAGAGACAAGACTCTTCCCCTTCTGTCAACATGGCAGGAAAGCTTCTTCAGGATTAATACAGCTGAACCATTCAGGACCTTCCCCTTGAAACGTTTCAGTTAAATTTCTTTTTTTTCCATCCTTGCCTGGTACTGTCTTTCCGATCGTTTCCTACGGTAAACATCATCTGCCAGAAAAAAAACCCAAATTATATTAGCATTTTCCAAGTGCAAGATAGAATTAAATGTATGATGCCTGTCATCTCTTTTAAAACTTCTCAATCCATTTTTCTCTTGCAAACACTGACAGGCAACTGAAAATTCAAGCCAGCACAAAACCTTATTGCCACCTAAAAATAGCTCTTGTTCTTCTTCCCATCAGTCCCAGTGAAGTGTTTTTCTAGGAAAACTTAAGTTTACAGTGTGGCAGTCATTTCTTGCCTACTTTCCCAGGAGGGTAATTAAAAATACAAGTGCCCAAACTAGCTGAAGCCAAACAGAAATTAAATTGTAGGCACAAAGTCAATGGCTGAGGACTGCCCGCATGGCTTCAGTAGTTCAGCTTTTTGTTACAAAAAAACCCTCTAAACATCAGAATATACCCACTTTGTTTTCCTAGTCATCTTCCTGCCTCCCCTCACCCTGATCGCCCCCTGAATATCCATCACCAAGTAAAATCTCTCACTGACAAAACAGAGGTTATCAGTCTTGCACATTCTCTCTTTGCATGGATTATGGAGCAGTAATAAGGCTAACCTGAACAATTATTGTTACTGTGATATAACATCATTTAGTCTTTTTTTTTTTTCTTTCCACAAAACTAAGGCTCAAACAGCAATGCAATGGCTACTACACCAACGTAGTAGCCTCAAATACATTTCCTGTGAAAATAAGAATATATTCAGATACAGCAGAACCCATCCTTTTTATTAAGTACACAAAAATTTCTGTCAAGGTTTCTTAAAGGGAAAGATACCCCATTAAAACTAAGTGCTTTAACTTCAAATTTTCAATTTAAAAAAATCACATTTCAGATGAACACAGACCTACGCTTAAATTCTGACAACCCCAGTGAGTCTTTTTCAGTGTAAAATAAATGAATAAATCAATCTAATTTGGTGTTCTGAACTCAGTTTGTTTCTGCTACGGAGGCAGAATCTGGTGTCACATACTGACAGATGAACTGGGGCAGGTTGCCCAAAGAAGCTGTGGATGCTCTACCCCTGGATGAGCTCGAGGCCAGGCTGGATGAGGCTTTGTGCGGGAGGTGTCCCTGCCATGGCAGGGGCGTTGGAACTGGGTGATCTGTAAGGTCCTTTCCAACCCAAACCATTCTACGATTCCATGACTCTGCAGAGAGAAGTGGCTCTCGGTGCGCACACCCACCAGACCCCCCTGACTAGCCGTTGTTGCTCGGGGAACCGCCTCCGCCGTGCTCGCCGCTAGCGGGTGCTGTGGCACGCGGTACGGGACCGCAGCCGGGGCCGGTGAGAGCCCCACGGCGGGCAGCGGTGACACAGCACGGAGCGGGCCCCCGCCTGCCGCCCCGCCGAGGGTCGGCCCTCACTTACAGAAAGTCTCCTTGCCAATGCGGACGTTAATCATGAACCACTCCATGGCTCCCCCGAGGAGGAAGAAGAAGGGCAGGAACCTGTACACGCCGAAGCGCTGCTTCCCAGGCACCAGCTGCAGGAGGCGCTTCACCCTCTTGCTCACCAGCATGGCCGGGGCGGGATCGGCGCCTTCGCGTGTAAATAAAACGGGAGGAGGCGTGTGAGAGGCGGAACGGGACCGCGTACCGCCGCCCCCAGCCCCTCGCGGTCACAACGCTACCGGAAGGTCAAGCCGGCTACAGGAGAGCCGCGGGCGCGAGGCCGCAGTGCCCCCCGTTGCTCTGGCGACGGGGCGAGAAGCGGGTGACCCCGGCCCTCTGCGGGCGGCCATGGCGGGCCCTCAGCCCCGCGCCCCGGCTCGCGGGCGGGGGGGGGGTGGGAGGCGCGCAGCCAATCAGCGCGCTGTCGCCTAGCGGGCGCCCCCGTGCCGCACGCCCCTCACCTCCAGCGCGGGCTCCCGAGCCCTGGAAGCCGCCGAACGGAAGGACGTGGTCGGTCCCCACGTGACCCCGCTCCGGCCGGCTCGCCTCGCCTGATTGGCCGGGGCGGGGCGGCGGGGCGGGGCTGCAGTTAGGGACCGCCCCCTCCCGCCTCTCCCCCCCCCCCCCACCCCTCAGCTCGAAGGGCCGGAGCGCGGCAAGCGGTGCCCGCCCGGGCCCCTCCCGCCGCCCAGCTGCCGCTCCCAGCCCTTCTCCTCGGGCGGCTACAGAGCACCGCCCCGCCGGCCGCCCCCCGGCGAGACGAGGCGTGGCGCGGCCCGGCCCCCTCCCATCGGGCGGCGGGGATTGGCCGCCCGGCGTGTGCCGCCGCGGGCCGGGGCGACGGGGAGCGGAGCGGAGCCAGCTCCGTCCGTGTGCGGGCTACCCCGAGGCTGCGGCGTCCGGCGGGACCATGGCGGCGGTGGGCATGGCGGCACTGAGGAGGGGCAGCGGCGCGGCCCCCCGGCTCCTCGCCGTGGCCGTCTCCTGCCAGAGCTGTCGCCCCAAAGCCAGCCAGTGCCCCGGGGACGGCGGCCACGGGCAGCCCAGGGACCACCAACCGGCGGCTCCTAGCAGAGCCCGGCGCGGCGCCGAGCCCGGCCCCGCCGCGGGCAGCCAGCCCCTCCCTCCCGAGGGAGCCGACACCAAGACCTACTTGTGGGCCAGGTACCACGAGATGAAAAAGCTGGTCTACGGTAAGGGCCGCCACCGGGCGCTGGGGCTGCCACGTCTTGCCGGGCTTCGCCATTTTTCCTTTTTTTTTCTTCCCCTCATTTCTCCCCCCTCCCTTTTCATCTTCGTTTCTTTCCCCGCGCTGTACAGCCGAGGGTGTGCCCATTGCTGTGTGGCTGCCGGGGTTAGAAGCCTCCCTGGCAATGCCATCTGCACGCCTCCATCACCTAGGGCCCTCTAAGATGGTTTTATTTCTGTTGAAATCTGCCCCTGGCCTCCCTCTCCCCATTGTGGGCTTCCCTCTGTGAACGCTGCTCGACTGCTCAGAGCGTCTCAGGACATGCCGAGTACGTGGGGTTCTTCACAACTGGCCCCCCTAATATGGGTGTTGTCATGGCAGATGGTCTAAATGAAGCACTTGGGGCATTTTTGTCTGATTTGCCGTGGGTTGGCATATGGAAAGGTGGTTAGACGAGGAGAAACAGACAGTCGTGTTGACTGGTGTGGTGAGGAGTCCGGGGTCCAACTTGTAACTCTCCACTGGCACAAGGGTGATGGTGGAGAAGACTAATGCTACAGCTGCTAGGATGTCTCCTGGTCCTCAGCTCAGTTTGTGTTCTAGATGCCAAAGGTCTTTTACTCATGTGTGTGTGTGTGCATGTTTTTGCTCCTCTGACCAAGAAGTTACCTAGCTCCATCAGGTACATTGATATCTTGCTAAGTGAGGAGAAAACTCATGCTGCTCAAAAATCTGTCCATGCAGAAAACAAGATTGTGGTCTTTTTGGCAGCAGCAAATTTCCACTATATTAAACTCTTCTAATAAATTTAAGAATTTTTTTAATTAACTGCATACGGGCTGGGAACTTTTTCCTTTTCTGGTTAGGTTCCTGGAATGCTGAAGGTAAGCCCTGTAAAGACATAGGAAATGTGGCCTGGTGTCTGCTGTTAAATAGCTCTTCATTAGCTTTTTTTTTTTTTTTTATCTATGGGTTTGGAGGACAGCAGCCAGCCATAGACATCTGGAAGAACTGTCTTGCTGTTCTGAGATTGACAAGTTCTTTCATTACTTCCCCACCTTCCAGTACATGAGATTTGGCATAAAATCTGAAGTCCTTTGTGATGCCCAAATGTAAAGGAACTGGCAGCTGATCCATTGGCTGCTCAGCCTGCTGCATTGTAGCTTTTGCAGAATATGAGCTTCTTTACCTGAGCCACTGAAGGCAGTACAGGGTGCTGATGAGGACAGTAGCTTTGTGTCTAGTCCCTGCTCCACGACTGGGTTGTGGTTTTAGCCCCATCGCTTGAAAGAAATTTCAACTTGCAAGGACTATAACGGTGTTTGAACCTTAACAGCCTCAAAGGCATTTTTTCTTTTCCATAGTGGTACTGAAACTGTAAATGCAAATATGTTAACAGACTCTGTTGTGGTCCCTTGGGAAAATGCTCAGTTTGCTATGTGACAGATTGTGAAGTTGGCATTCACACAGTTGTGCTTTGTCGGGATGCAAGAGGTACAGTGATTACTTGAGGTGCAGAGCTCATCAGCGGGACTAAATGCAAAGTGAAGTTGGGTGAAGTAGCCCATGTGTTACAGAGCAGATTCTTTACAGCCCTTCAGGTAACTATTAGACATGTTAAATAAGAAAGCCCTTGTTTGTTTAAGGAATACCTCCCCCAACCAACATTTCAAGACTGTGCTGTTATGCAAGTTTTGGCAACGAGAGGCATAAATAAAGTCAGTCCAAGTTGGCTTGAATTGCTGCTTTGACAACTAAACGGAGTTGTGCAAAATGTGGCATCGGTCTGTTCCTTTGGTCTTGATTTCTAACTCTGATGTAAAATGAATGTCCGTGATTGGCTTACGAATTTGAAAACATTGTTACGTCTCAGTACTCACCAGCACTAAGAGGAATCCTGTGGTGCCACCATCTCCTTTCTTATCGGAAACTCCACCTTTGTGAAGTCCATTGTCATATATTGTCAGACATTGCTATTGGTTTGGAGACAGGTCTCTGTTAGGAGAATTTATTATGTGTTTTCAAACAAGCTCTTGCTTAGGACCTGCTTTACAGAGCAATTTTGTATTTTTGCACAGGGAGGATTCCAGTCATAAATGCTGCGTTGAACAGGGCAGGGTGTATAGGACCAGAGCTTCTGTTCAGTAAAGCTCGGTGGTGGTACAGGTTTGGTGGCCAGAGCCCAGGCATTGCAGGTTCTCCACCTAGTAGAAACACAGCTGTGTTCTGCCTGGCTTGAGTGTGATGATACAAAAGACAGCACAACACAGCTACACAGAAGCTGCAGCTGAGGTAAAATCCCCTTAGCGCTGGCTCCAGAGAAGCCATTCTCTTCATCATGTCCCCCAGTCTTTTGCAGCTTTGACTCTTCAGACCAAATTTCATTACCTGTAAGAATTTGAGAATACGGCTTCAACTTTCTGTGTTGTTTTTTTTCTGCTGCGGAAAGGAAGAATGCAATTGTATTTGTCAGAGCAGTGGTGTTGAGCAATGTTGCTGTTTTGTGGTTTGATGGCATCTGAAGTGTTGGGATAAGCTGATAGGCTCCTTCAGTAAGCGTCTCAAGTCTTGCACTCTAGGAAACATCCCACCCTGAAACTCAATGTAACTGGCAAGCGAGTGAGGATTTGGCTGTAAGCCAGTGTGTATGGTTTTTTCCTAGATCTTTCAAACTTGTAAACGTGGCTACAGTAAATCGGCTTTTAAAAGAACTGTTAATGTCTTGCCTCCGCATGACACTCTTGAGCGCGGTTAAATATGAGAACCACCGAGAACAGAGACAAGTTTGCAGACAGCGCGAACTTGGTTAGGCACTGACAACACTGAAGGTGTAGCTCAGACGTAGTCATCAGTCTTTTTAGGTTGTGTGGATCAAGGGACACCTTTGCATTTAAATACTGCAAGCTGCAGTCAGGCACGTGTGCCCATCCCATGTGGAAACGGGAGCAAAGATGACCCCTCTGTGTGATCATTGCATTGGTGATTCGGGCGCGGTGCAGAGGTGGATTTTGCCGTCCAGCACATTTGGATTCTGCTTGTGTCACTAATCGCAAGCAGTCACAAAGATTTAAGGGCCTCACTCTTTGCCAAACCAGGAAATGAGTCTAGTGCTGTGATAATAAATGCCCTGCGATTCGCTCAGGGAGCGTGCACGTTTCATGAGTTGTGACTCAGTCTACAGATTGAGCTGGCACTGGGAATGACAATTAGCAGCCAGAATTGGAAGTGTGACGGGCTATGCCAACTTCTCAGTTCTGCTTTTCTGGATGTAAGCATTTTTTTGTGTAAAGAACTCTTGCAGAAGCATTTGTCTAGTGTCTGCATATATAAAAAAAAATTGTTTTGGAATGAAATGGTATTTTTAAATATTGCTTTTGGTTTCTGTAGATTTCATTGGCAAGAAATCCCAAAATATTTAGGTATGATGGCATCAGTTCAAGACTATGCTCCAGAGTAATATTCAGCACTCATTTAACATGGTTCCTCTGTCATTTAATGTTCTTAAAGTAATATTTTCCTCTTCCTTCCCTCTTGGTAGAGGCATCTACTTGGGCTGGTTGGAGTGCTTTGCAGGAAATGGTGCAAAAGTTCAGAAGGATAAAGAAGTGCTTGGAAGGGAGGAAACTGGCAGTTTGTCTTTAAAAAAGCAAGTCAGTGTAAGCAAGGGGAGCTTTTTGATTCCTGAAGAACGTAGAGCACGGTGACCATCTGCTTTTCAGTGCTGTTCTTTTCCTCACTGGTCTCACAAAGAAATTAGCACAGATGTCTGCTGTGCTGGAGCTCTGGGAGCACAAAGGGTGTGGGAGATGGGTGTGAGTTGCCTGTTTTGTGTGTTCTTCACTAACAGCTGAATCTGAAACTGTGAGAAAAGGAGGTTTCCTGCATGATGCTGTTGGTACTCTGGGAGCTCAGAGAAGCACAGGACGCGTTTGGCACCTCCTAATGAGAGCGCTTTTCGCATCTGGAGGGGCCATATGGTATCCTGGCGTCTCTAACCGTTGCTCACAGTTAATTACCTGCTTTTGTTTCCTTCTCTGCTGTCATGTTGGGGATGGAGGGTTATTGCTCTCTAACAATGAGGGCTATTGCCTGGAAAGAGGCACTTGTGCTGTCGGGAAGACACTATTTCAGCAGCTGTTCAGGACCTCGTAGTAGTAAAATGAAGGAGATGTGTGCTCACCTTAAATTTACACCCAGGTGTAAAATACGCACGAGATCAAACACTTTCTTGTGGCCTGCCTTTGTTGCCGAGTTTCATCATGTGCCGTGGATGCGCAGACACTTCCCTTAAAACCGTCGGAGTTGCAAACTGGAGCAAATTGTGCAAGTGTGCAGATTCCAGGGGGTTGTATCTATTGCAAGAGCAGCTTTTTCCCCAGTGTCCTCAGATGTCTGCGGGCTGGTTCTCCCTTAGATCATACTTCCTGGGTGAAGTGCTGAGCAGACAGTGACTAACTGTGGGACTGTCTCCCGTGCCAGTCAGGACCTGGGTGGAAAGAGTAGTTAGGATTATCAGGTTTTTTTCATAACCAAAAGTAGTTTTAATTTAGTTTTTTTTTCCTGCTGTAATTGATCATACCTGTCCATCAGTCTGTTTCAGTGTCTTGGCAGATGAAAACCAAAAGCTATCATTCTTGAAAAACGGCATCTTCTGGAGGGGGTTGTCTGTTTGTTTCAGCTTGACAAATGCCACACAAACTGAGGAAAAGATCCCTGGCAGATTGTGTTGAATGTCAGCAGAGCAGCAGTGCCCAAATCTGCAGCCCAGGACTTGATTAAGCAGTTTGAATTTATAAACTCCCAGGTGATTATTGTAAAAAACAACCAAACCAACCAACCAAACAAAAAAACCCAAACAACACCCCCACCCAAAACAACCAAACCAACAAACAAAACCAAACAAGGAAAAAAAAAAAACCAAGCACCAAACTTCTTGAAACCTCTCTTGGTCCTATTGAAGCCAACCTTGGATGTGCTCCCAGCTTCTGTCTCTTTCCTGCAGTGGTTTAAACCTGTGGAGAGGTTGCATGAGCCTAGAGAGGAGATGGACACCCACTGCTCTGTTGAGGGAGGACACTGCAAGTGGGCATCTCTTTCCACTGGGCCAAACATGCAGCGTGCCTCTGAACTGAAACCCAGATCTTTTTCCTGCTCTCTAGGAGATCAGTGGCTTCGAAATTACTGTAAATTTAAGATGGAGGATGACAGCACAGAAAAACCACTGTGTCAGCGGGCTGCTGCCAGTTGGTTTGGTGACAGTGATGCGGTAGGGAAGGAGACATGCAGTGCGCCAGGAAGCGTGCGTAGGGAACACATGCTTGAGGCAATGATGATAGAGCACTTTGACAAGCGTGTGCATCTTTTTTCAGCCCTTATGAAGTGTGAGAGAACGTGCTGTGTAAATTAGTGACAAAACATCTGAGTGGAGTGAAATGACCTGGGCAAGAGGCTGTCAGAGAACGGCACAGAGACTCTGTACATTTGAGGCTGGCTCAGAGGAGAATTACTTCATCCAGTGGGTCTAAATACACTTCATAAATCATACCGTGGCACAGTTAGCTGCTTACACTTCTGATCACAGATAAGACTTGCATCATGCAGTTGGCAAATCTCAAGACTACCCTTTCCTTCTTACAAAATCATTCCGCTCCCTTAGCTTTTCCTGACTCTGGCTTTTGCAAAAGCCGTGGCTGGTGTACGTTGTTGAATCTAGATGGTCTCATGTCATCTGTGAAAGGAGAGATGGGCTTTGGGCAAAGGGTATTTTGTGCTGCTCTCAGACTCTCAAAATGTGTTGTCATAAAGCTGTTAGTAAATGGTGACCGTTGGAAGAGCTTGACTTCTCTGTTAGGATATGGTAGCAGCAAGTGAGATGTGTTTATCATAAAGGAAAAGAAAAAGAACTTTCATTAGAAGAGGAAGGCACTGCATATTTGCACTGTGATACGATTAGGGTTGTGTTGTTTTCCTTGCAAGGAAGAAAAATAACACCCTGCAAATCCCAGTGTATGCTTAGAAAAAGATCTTCCCAGAAGTTATCTGGAGGTGAGGACAGGAAGAGGAGCTCTGTTAGTTTATGTTGCAAAGAGCATTTATGATGAGAGGATGAAAGTTGTGATCATCTGAAACCTATTTATGTTTCCCATCTTTTAAAACCCCAATGGACAGTACTCTGATTGTGTCTGCTCTCTTCAGCCTCTTCCAGGAACTTTGCCACCAGTGGAGTCATTGAAAGAGAGCTCTGGTTCTTGCTGTGTAGCCAATAAGTCAGCTCTCCCACCTTAAAATACTGCTTGGTTGATGGTTTTTTTTTCTAGTAACTCCTGTCTAGTTGATCTGGTGATCTGCATTTGGAGGCCAAAGGAAAGTGAGTTAGGAGGCATGGGTATGTTTTGTAACGTGTCTCTCCCCTGAAAAAGAAATCTATCTGAATACCATTTCTTTGGTCACCTCTTTGGATTAGTGCTTGCAAATGTACTTTGGACTTTTACCTAAATTCTGTAATCATGGCTGATATCTCAGTCTAATAATATTTTTTTTGTTCTAGACTCAGATGAGACTTGGCTTTATAGCAAGGAAGCACTAAAGAACTGTCACAGGGCTTCTTGCCAAAAGCCAAAAGTTAAGGTAGGAAGGGTCCTACCCACTGATGCTGTGTAGGATCTGGAAAATGTCTGCACTTTTCCTATCATTCAAAGAGAAAATTGCCCATCTTTGAGGAGGGAGGAAATTCCTCCTTCCCCTTGCTGTCCCCCAGTGTGGATGTGACTAGGCAGCCTACTACAGGGAACTATTTTTCATGCTGTTTCCCATCTTGCAGTGAGCAGCTCTGGTGGAGCGGGAAGCCTGGGGCGAGTCTGTTTCTGCCTCTGCCACTGTAGTGCACCTAAAGCTCTCCACCTCTCCACTACCTCTGAAAAAGGATGCACAGGTAGTTCAGCTGCTAGGTTACTTAACCCCCATTTTCCCAGTGGTCTGGGGATCAAAGTGTTATTCACAAGCACCTTGAATGGTAACCTTGTTTTGAAGTGACAAACCACACGCAAGGACTGAGCTGTTTCCCCAGCTGTTTATCAGAGGAAAGCAGATAACTTGTTGCTATCAGCATTACAAGCACCAAGAGCGTAGGTTACTCTGGGGTTTTTTTTGGTGCTTTGGGGTTTTTTTGTTGTTTTTTTTTTTAACATTTTGTTGGTGTTTGTACAAAACCTTGTTTTATGCTGCCTATTGATTATAATTTAAAAAACCCTAATGGTACCTACAGGATTGCTCTGTGGAGTTCTGTCTGCTTCTGTGAGAAACAAAAAAAACCCAAAAGGCAAACCTCAACATTTCTAATTTGAAGAAATCCAGATTTCTCAGGGAGGAGAGTTAGCCTGCTTGTTTTGCTCAAGTTTTAAGCGAGGGGTGCATGTTTTCCTGGTGATATTCTGCAGATACCTTTCACATTGGTGAGCCTGCTGAAGCTGCGGCAGCTGTGAGCTAGAAATTTGATGCTTCAAAATCTCAGGCCTGCTCTGCAATAACGTAGGCCAGAGACACTGTAAAAGGTCAGTCTTACTGTGAAAGTGGCTCACATCAGCAGCAGGCGAAGTCAGGGGTTTTGCAGTGTGTTTTTTCATGAGGAGGACTGTGTGAGTGCACAGCAGCAGCTGTCGACAGCAGCACTGTGCTCCTTCGCTGCTGCTGTGTGCTACTTAAGCTGCTCTCAGGTCCAGAATGAAAAGTTGAAATCTCAGTTTCTCTAACCTCTCCACTTTCCTTTCTTTTAGATCTCCTTCCACCAGGAGTCTGCAGTCTCCTCAACCCAGCTGCTATCTATGCGAACAATGAGATCAGCTTGGGAGATGTTGAGATATACGGCTTTGACTACGATTACACATTAGCACAGTATTCTAATTTACTACACTCCATGATTTTCAACACTGCCAGGGACATCCTGATAGAACAATTCAAGGTAATTACGTAATCAAAATTTCCACTCAGTTAAGCTTGCGGCAGTCTTTGCAATGCCCCAGATGTGCTTGCAAAATGCCACGGGGTGGGGGGGTGTGTGTGTGTCAATTACTCGGTTTATTCAGATAAATTTCATGTTTCATGATTTTTGATTGCAGAAAGTTTTGTCTATATGTGTAGTAAGTTTTCTTTGAGACAATTTACCATGCTCTACATTCCTGAGGTTTTATAAGTATGGAGTGGGAACCTTAGTCTAGAAAGGTCTGATCTGTTCTAACTATGGAAATAATGCCTGCAGAATTGCTGGTTTGAGGTCCATGTGGCAGATAAGCATGAACCGTGGGCCAACACTGAAGCCATACAGGACTTGACATGCAAGCCAGTGGGGATGATGCTGTGTAGCATGTCCAGCAGTGGGCACCCTTTCTGTAATAGGTGACTGCTCTGTGCATTTTGTTCTTGTCATGTCTTTGTTTTTAGAGAGGTTTTGCACTGCCATTGCTTTGCCAACTGTATGCATTGAATGGAGGTTACTAGAAGAGTCCTCACAGCCTGTGTGAATCTGTTACATTTTTGCTATTGTCCCATAAATGAGAGAAACTAGTTTTGGGGATCCCAGTGCTTTATGTCTTTCCCCATTTATCCACTTTCTTTGTTGAAGGGGCAAAATGAAGGGCACCTCTTCCTTGTTCAGTTTATGCCTGGGGTGGCACCACTAGTAGGACTAAGCCAGCTTGACAGGTGAAATAATTTCATTGATAACCCAACGCTTATGCCTCTGACAATGTTGCCTTTTGTCTTCCCAGTATCCAGAAGGGCTCGGGCGATATGACTACATTCCAGGGTTTGCCATACGTGGACTTCACTATGACGTACAAAAGGTAAGCTGTACGCAGCTCTGTCTCCTGGGCTTTGTCTTCCATCACATTATGTTTTTAGTGGAAATAGTTTCTGTCATTGCTTGCAATAACATCGATCACCAATCTATCAGTGAGTCTGGTTGTCTGTGCCTGGGTTCTTTTTGCTTATAAACCCTCCAAGGGAAAGATGTCTTTTGTGTTTGCGTAGCCGCTAGCAAAATGGGACGTTCTAGCAAAGGCCTGGGTAAACAGCCTTGCCAATTTAAAAGTCAGTTAATTCCACAAGCTAATTAATAGAAAACTAGGCTTGTTTATGTCATCATTTCTGTCTTTCAGGAAATTTAAGCAGCAAACCTCAATCTTCCATCTACAAGTACTTGTCAGGAGCAGAGCCATTATACCTTACCCTAATAATAGAGATGACTTGTCAGGAGAATGCTTTAGGAAGCCTTCCCCACCCCCTACCCGGAATAATAGTACTGCTGGGAAAGAAATCCAAGCTACTTGAGATGCATGCTTCTTAGGAGCATGGGCAAGCAAAGTGCAAGCATTAGCTTTAACCCTTTTCAGGGCTTTGGACTGTTTCCCTGAAAGCCTGATGCCCAGTGATGTCATGCTGGCTGCTGCAGTCAGGTGGGAGCACAGCAGAGAAAGTTGCTTCACTGTAGTAGCTTTTCTTATGCTGAGCTTTGAGCAACTTTGGGGAAGCAGGCAGTACAGGCTGGAGTGTGTGTGCTGCTCTGCTCTGCGGGGGGTGGGGGGTGGTGTGGGAAGAGAATGAAGAAAAAAAAAGAGTTTTCCTATGTCTTTTGTCCTAACTGCAGTGACAGCATGGCAGCAGACTGCTCACACCTTGGACTTTACAAAGCAATAAGTAGATCTGTGAGAAACTGAAGTTTCTTTCTCTGGCGACTAGTCTAGCCAAGCAAAGTGTCCTTTGAGTGAATAGAAGGTGATGACTCTCTTTCCTCAGGATCAGAGTTTGCAAAACACGTGAAAAACTGTGTAGTGCCTGTCTAAGTGAATCTTCAGCACATTTGTCTGCACTCCTCACAAACTAGTGGGAGTGACAAGCTGCACTGAGATGGTATTGTAATAAAAGAAGGTGCCTGAAGGTTGTGAATGCTCTGTGGAATCTATTACCTTGCTCTGTGGTAGAAACAGCACAAATAGTTTGATGCTCTGTCCTTACTCAAGTTACAGAGCAATGTGGGTTTAGTGTGAGTCTGCTTTCTGTGCCCAGAGAACTTGTGTTACTGCTTCAGAGTGATGGGTGGAGCAGAAGGGATGACTTGGGAATAGGGGAGTCTGGTAGAAAAAAGTGCAAAGAAAGGTCTAATGTTCTTGGTCTGGTGTGCTCGGAAATATCTTTGCTTAAGTGTCTGTTGGGGAGGGGAAGAGTGAGGGGAGGTGGAGGGTAGAGCTCATGTGTGGAGAAAATGTCTGGGTGCAGTTGTGCTCTAAACCAAAACGTGTCCCCTTAGTTCTGCTTAAAATAAACGTGAGGAGAAATAGATGTCTTGTGCACACAAAGCTCCTTGGGAATATGTATGCTTTTGAAGGGGATATAAGAGACTGAGTCACAGAAACATTGTTCTCCCCCTTTTTTCAACTGCATCGCTGTCCACAGACTTTGTAGTGTAACATACAGTGATGTTTTATCTCACAGAAAGTTGGTTTTTTGCCAGAGAAGCCAATAAAAAGTCTCATTATGAGTAAGTGTGTGTAAAAGTAAGTGGAGAGTAAGTGCATCTTCAAGTGGGATATTTACATTGAATTTTATTTTCTAAATGTCATTTGTGTGGAACTTGAATCTTAAATAATGTTTCGGTGTAAGCCTACCCAATTCTAACAGTAAATATTTATCCCTTATCACAGAGTCTTCTCATGAAGATCGATGCTTTCCATTATGTCCAGCTGGGGACGGCATATAGGTCTGTCACTTCTGAAAATCATTTTCCAAATGCCCACATGAGCACAGGTGGATTACCAAGTCTGAGTCTATGTTCATGGCACATGGTGGGTTTTTTCTGAGAAGAGCAGAGTCTCATCTGGCTTATCCTGTTTGTGCTTGCTTCAAATGCTTACCTGGCACATAATTGCAGGAGCTATTTTGCTCAAGCATTTCAAGCCAAGTGTGGGTGGGAAGACCTGGAGCTTTTCGTCATGGTTAATAGCACATCTGGTCACGTACTCTGCATGTAGTTGCAGCTACAGCATGCTTGGGTTAACATCTGTGAGCAGACGGTGCAACTAGGAAAGGACTCCTCCGTATGTGGTCCACATACAGGCCTATCTTCTCCACACAGGAGTGTATCCCAGCAGTGGGCTGCTGCAAGAGGAGAGTGGTCTGGACGTGCAAATAAAATCATAAAGCAGTGCAGACATGTCAATAAAGTAATGATGCATCAGAATCTGGACTCAGTTTAAGGCCTAGGTCATCCTATTTTTTCCTTGTCTTCTGTTGTTCTCCAAGGAGACCTGGGTGTGCTTTGGAATAAGTGGCTGAAACAGTGCAGAGTGAACTTTTCTACAAAAAGTGTGCGACTGGAGATGGGGAGAAAACCAAGTGGGGTTGGTGTGTAAGACATAGTAATTTGTAGACATCGGAAGCAAAGCTCCTGTAAATCTGTGTTGTATTTCCTGAGCATGGAAGCCGGTGTTTTTTTTTCCTGAACTCTGCCCTTTTGCTGTTAAGTTTCAGTTACAGTAAACACTCTAAGAATATTAATAAGGGAGTTTCATAATCAGAGAGAATTGGCTTCTTTGAGTACTAGCTTTTGGGGGGGTGGGAAAGAGGGGTTGGTGCTGCTCCATATTTCATTTCAGCTTCATAAAGAGATTTTTATCTAAAATGCATTTAAACTTTTTTTCTTTTTTTTTTTTTTCCTGTTGTCTGGTTCTAACTGTCCTTCTTGGAATGTCCTTTCCTTAAACCGTCCTTTGCTTTCAAGCACGACTGAGGCAACTTTTCACTTCTCAGACCTGTAATACGATTGAATAGGAAAATAGAAATGGAAAGTTGCTGACTGCTTGAGTCAAGAACCATTAAAAATTGTGCAAGAGGCGAAACCTGCAGCAGTGAGATAACCTGATGGTCACGAATGGTACAGCTTCTAGCCCGTACCCGTGATTATGGTGTTTTGGGGGAAAACAGCCATCTCTGATGAACGGTCTTAGCAAAGAATTTGTTTTGCTTAGGAAAACCAAATAGGAAGGAAAGTTACTTTTCCAAAAGGTCCTTTCCTACACTTTTGCATTTAACGATGAAACACCTTGCGGCCACAACCTCTGCAAAACTACTCTGACCCAGTGTGCCCAAAGTCAGGTCATGGGGCTCGTTTGGTGGGGCAGTCCTGTCAGCAGATTGACAGCACACAGAGGGCCTCTGAACTCTCTGCTGGAATGTGCATAAAGCCCCTCAGTTAGCTTGAACAAGCAAACAAGGTATCTGAAAAATGTCTTGGGAGACATTTCATGTGAATCTTGGGAGACATTTTATGTGAGTCTTAAGAAAACACAGAGCTGTCAGGCTCTCTGGCTGTCTCTGTGCAAAGGAAATGTGTGAGTTTTAGAAAGGAGCCTGCTTGTGCTCTCTTCTCTTTTTCTGCAGTTTGTATCTCTGTGGAGACTGGTGATTATTGACAAACTATTTCTGTTGCTTTGTGTCTAGAGGGCTCAAACCAGTGCCTGATGAAGAGGTAATCGAACTCTACGGTGGTACCCAGCACATCCCCCTGTACCAGATGAGTGACTTCTATGGCAAGGTATTGTGAGCCCTTTACAGCTGTGATACGGCAGCTCTTTTAGCAGCTAGGAAAACAGAGTGAATTGTGTGAGCATGTAAATGACTCCAGCCTCCCTTGGACTCCAAGAGGCTCAGTCCCTAGTGAGCTGCAGTGTGTGTTTTTGTTCTAGTAGGAATTTGCCCCAGAGGTTATTTAGCAGTTTAGCATGTGAAAGCCATCTGCAAAGCTTTCCTAAACACCAAGGCCATTGGCCTAGGGCTGAATGGCTCTGGAGACTGACAGGGAGATGTTCTTTGCTTGTTCCGGGGACAAATCTAGCTCCCAAGCTACCGGGTAGCCTGCAGTGCTGGTGTTTGCAGTGAGTTGTGCAGGAGGGGTATGTATGTGTAGCTGCAAGGTGCTTGCAATGCCTTTCTCTCTTTATTTTTGGGTGGGGGTTTTTTACTTCATGAAAGAGACCCACACACCTTCAGACATAGTGAATATTGTTCCTCGGGTTGGCATCCATGGCTGTTAGTGTTGGGTATTTTAGGCAGAAAAGCTTACTGTCATAGTAAAGGGCTGAAATTCTGTTCATAGGAGCTGTAGAAACCCTTTAGTTTCCTGAACTAGAGGAGATTAGGGAAAATCTTTCTTCATGAAGTGCCTAGTGTGGGCAGTGGGCAAGAGGGGCCATTCACATCCCTTTCTACCCAGAATGCTTTGTTTCTTGCCGGTTGTTAGTTCAGATGCCTTAGGGGAAACTGGAAGGATAAGGGCAGGCTTCCTCTAGTAATGCCCCTTCGAGTCTGCCGTGTGAAGTCTCCAGCAAGGTCACTTTTTGATTTCTCTCTGGGGAACAATTAATCTGAGTGGTTGCTTTCTGGATATACTCTGTTTATAGCTCAGTGTTGTGTCCAGCTTTGAAATAGGACGTTTGTTTCGAATTCATTATCTGTCTGTAAACAGCATTTGATTAGCCTTCCTTTGTGCAACTCCTCACTCTTGGCAAACTTGAGATGATTTCACCTTTCTTTTTAGATAATTGTAAACATGAAGTCTGCTTTGAGTTGTGGCCTTCTGTAGGACCAGGTGTTTGTGCCAAGGTGCCTTTCTGTGCTGCTTTGTGCATACTGGGTGTTCTCTTCTCACCTGTATGAATGAAAAGAATGAAAAATTTGGTATAACATTTGGCCACAGAGGTAGGAATAGCAGCTTATTTTTTGCAAAAAAGGTGAATCTCCTCTCCTAATAATGTGACAAACTCCATAAACTGATAAGTGGATCCCAAAGAGAACAAAAGTATATACAACTAATGACATTTGCATCTAGCAATGTCTGCTCAACCTGTGCCACTAACACCTCAGTGGGAAAGCGTTTGGATTTAGATGACTACTGGTGTGAGCAGGTGCAGTGCAACTGGTGTGGAGTAAGGCTTTCACAGGGATCTTGGACCTCTTTAGTTTGCCAAGCTGATGTTGCTGTATGTATGGGTAACAGGAAGGTCTGCAAGGTCAGTGCAACAAGGTGCAAGATGAGTGGGACTGATGTAGCTGAAGTGCATAAACATCCTTCCTTAAGGGTTTTCTTCCTCTGTTGTCAGAAGTGTGTGGACAGCTACTGGCATCCCAACACCTCCAATAGGTAGGCAAAGATCTTGCCCAAAGTTAGACAGTGTGACTAGTGTGGCTTTCGCTGTCACGACTGGTGATGGCCTGCAATGAAGGTGGGGAACTTACAGGTGTTGTGGGAAAAGCATATGTAGTGTTCTTTCTAAAACTACAGCCCACTTTTCATCCTGACTTGTATCAATATGTCTGCTGTAAGGAAGCTGAGATCACTAAGGGGCTGCATTTGCCGTGTAGGATGATGATATAAGGCACAAAATCGAAATCAGAGTTGACTACCTACAAGTTAAGTCTTTGCTGTTAACATTGAAGATTTAACTGTCTCCTCTGTGCTTAAGGTCTTGGTGAGACAGGTCATTGCTCTGCTGCACTCTGCTAAATCCCGTACCTTGTGATTTCAGTAAGAACCTCCTGCCTGTGTCCCTGTTGCTTCTTTCTCAGAATCCCTGAACAGGAAAAAAAGGTGGGGGCTGTTTTGGGGAAATTCAGGTTTTGCTAGTGGGATAAATGTTCCCTTAGCAACCACACGTCAAAATGGACAAAAGTCTGTTGAAAGAATTCAGCAAGTATTGCAAAAAAGCACCACCATGTGCAGTAGGTGGCCCAAACCAGAGGGTGTTCCTTGTGTTCTCCTCTGCTGTAGGTCAAGTTGTCCTGTGCTGGCTGGCTGGATAGAAATTGTATAACCTCCAGCACGCCAGTATAGCTTTTGGTTGCAGCATTTTTTGGTAGCATACTTCAGACAAAATGCTGTTTGTTATTCCTCTGTCTTTTTGCATCTTCTTTCTTGACCCCGGTTTGTGTTGTCCCAGTATTGCCTTTAGAGTGGTAGTCTCTTGCTTTATCCTTACCAGGCCAGACTAAATGGGAGATGTTACTGTTGTTACATCCTGACATGACAGCAGCACAGGTTTATCATTAGGCAGCATGTGCCCTCTGTCAGCTCCACTGTGTGTGCCTTCTGTGATCTGCTTTCATGTCTGTCGTTCACATAGCTCTAATACATGACTTCTGATGTAGGCCGGGATTATCCTAGAGAGCTGCAATATTGCGGCCATCAGTCATGGGCTGCTCAAAGCTCATATGCACAGGCTTGATGTGACTGGATTGCCAGGGCACCTCTGGTGATCCAGTTCATGGAGAGGCCTCTGCAATTCCCAAATTGTTTTTCATGTACAAGACCTTAGCAACTGCCCCCTTGGCTGGTGTGGCACTTCAGCGGTGAAAGATGAAAAAAATTGATTCCAGCTTCAGCTCATCAGTGAGACTCACTGTAGTCCTCTGCAGGTGGCACATACTGGATAAACTAGCTTTATTTTACTGGAAGGCCTCTCTGGAGCCAAAGGTGGCTGTCAACCTGCTGATAGGTTTGTGATTGATAGGCAGTAAAAATAGCAAACGTATGGAGGAGCTGCAACCTTGCCTAATGCAAGTTGTTATTGCTGGGTCAGGATTTAGTTGTCCATTTCCACCTGACTGCTGGGTGGGGTGAAGTTCTTTTTTTTGAAGTGGTGGACTAATCATCCCTGGAGGTGTTCAAAATACTTGTGGATGTGGCACTTCAGGGCATGGTTTAGTGGTCAGAATAGTGTTGCATTGACAGTTAGACTTGATGATCTTGGAGGTCTTTTCCAATCTTAATGATTCTGTGATTCTTCTTTGTGCCCACTCCAGGTTTTCCATAGCAACTCAAGGGCAGGCAGGCATCAACAGGCTGCTTGTTGGAGTGATTCTTGCATTGCTGGGTGAAACCTCACTGGAATGTGGTTAGAGCACCTGTGGTGCCCATGTATTCAATGTCACACCCTGGTTTAGATGGGCAGTGGAGCACCTCCAGCATGGACCATAGCTGCTTCTATAGCAGGGCATGGTCTGTTGGCCTCTGTGGTAATGCCAAGAGGGCAGGTGGGAAGAAGAGGGCATGGGGTTAAAATAAAAATGTCTAGGACTGATTCCCCACTTCCTCCACCTTCACCCCCTGGTGTTAGGGATACTGTGTTTGTTTAATGATTTCTGTGAATGAAAAGCCTCTGCTTTGTCAAGTGTTAATACATTAGGTTAGTGGTTTGGTTGAGAAGAGAGGGCTACTTGCTGACTGACTGGGACTTTCCACAGTAGTGTTTTTCTTTTTGTTAGCCTGTGATGTTTTCCAGTTCACAGAATCATAGAATAGTAGGTGCTGGAAGAGACCTTGGAGATTGGGTCCAGCCCCCTGACAGAACAGAATTACCTGGCGCAGACCACACAGGAGCATATCCAAGTGGGTTTTGAAAATCTCTAGAGAAGGAGACTCCACAACCTCTCTGGGCAGCCTGTTCCAGGGCTCTGTCACTCTCACAGTGAAGAGGTTTTTCCTTGTGATGAGGTGGAACTTCCTGTGTTCCAGCTTGTGACCTTTACCTCTTGTCCTATTAAGGGCACCACTGAAAAGAGACTGACCCCTTCTACTTGACACTCACCCTGCAGATTTTTGTAAATATTAATAAGATCCCCTCTCAGTCTTCTCTTGTCCAGACTAAACAGACCCAGCTCGTTCAGCCTTTCCTCATAAGAGAGATGTTCCAGTTCCTTAATCATTCTCATAGCCTCAGTTGGACTCTCTCTAGTATTTCCCTGTCCCTCTTAAATCAGGGAGCCCAGAACTGGACACGATACTCCAGATGTGGTCTCACTAGGGTAAAGTAGAGGGGGAGAAGAACCTCCCTTGAGCTGCTGGACACAGTCCTCAGGATACCATTGGGTATCCTGGCCACAAGGGCACATTGCTGTCCCATGAGTAACTTATTGTCCACCAGGTCCTTCTCTGTGGAGCTGCTTTCCAGCAGATCAACCCCTAACCTGTACTGGTGCATGGGGTTATTCCTCCCCAGATGTAGGACTCTACACTTATCCCTGTTGAACTTCATTAGGTTGCCCTTTGCCCAGCTCTCCTGTCTGTCCAGATCTCACTGGATGGCAGCACAGCCTTGGCTGTGTCAGCCACTCCTCCCAGTTTGATATCATCAGCAAACTTGCTGAGGGTGCACTCCATCCCTTCATCCAGGTCAGTGATGAAGAGATGTTGAATAAGACTGGACCCAGTACTGACTCCTGGGGAAGACTGCTAGCCAGTTGGTACTCGGTGATATGAGTTTCTTTGTTGTCTTTTCTTTTCCCTGTTTTGTTTTTTTTGTTGTGGGGTTTTTTTTTTGGTAAGTATTTTTTGTTTAACGTGTCTCTTGTTTTTTTCTTTACAGGGTCCATCACTTAAGCAGTTTATGGACATTTTTTCTCTTCCTGAAATGACTCTACTCTCTTCAGTCATTGATTACTTCATAACTCATGGTATTGAGTTTGACCAGGTGCATCTTTACAAGGATATATCTGTAAGTAAAACGTCACCTGCCCCATAGCTCATACCACATCAGAACTGGGAGCTCGTCAGCTTGCTAGCACTTGTGAGCTCTGCGGTACCCACACCTAAGGGGCTGTTAGTGAGTAGCCTAACATGGCAGCATTGTTGCCCCTTTAAATTACAGCTTTACCAGGGGATACTCAAAGCTGTGTTTTCAGAACATGTTAGGTTTCTGTGTGTGCTACAGAATTGGTGCTGCTGTACATTATCTGTGCTGGGTGGGTTTAAGGTTCTACTGTGGGAAATGTGTCACAAAGCTTATTTAAATGTTTTCTAGTTCTACAGATTTTTACACTCTGTTTTCTTGTTAATATCTCGCTTTTCAGAGTCACTTGATCTGACCATGTACCAAACAGTTTGCTTTATACACGACTGCTGTGAAATACCTGTCCTTGCCTGCTATGAGAATCCACCCCTTCCATTTGCAGTTACAGAGTAGTCTGACCCTTTTGAGATGGTTTCCAGTGGGTGACTCTAGCTTTCCAAGGTACTTGCTGTACCTTCCACCTTCACTGCTGGCACTTGAGAAGGCTACATGAGATTATCAGTGTTGTTAGGGGATACTGTTTGACTTCTTAGTTAATGCTGTAGGCAAGGTGTAAGTGCTGAGATTCCTGCCCTGGGTGACTTCTGTTGCATCTGCCTTGGTAGCCACGCCTTATCACGTGCCTTTCTCCCTGACGTGTACCATGTGGGAATCTTACGCTCACTCACTGGTAGAACCCACACATGCACTTTTCGGTCTTCTTCTGAGGGAACTGGAGCGCCGCATCTGTGCTGCTGCTTTTGTGATAAGGATCCACCCCGTCAGCTTTGCTGCAGCCAAGGATTACAGTTTACATTCTTTATGTTAGTGCCTGATAAGACCATGCCAGCCAGTTTCCCCACAAGACTTTAATGTGTGTCTAGGATGTTACTTGTAGTTGTTTTCCTCTTGGGGTGGGGAAAATGGGAGGAGGGAATACTGATGACTTCTGAGGCCTTTTGACAAGAGTGTCTTCTGAGCTGTGTTTTGAGGTCAAAATGGATGTGTTCCTAACAGAAATCTTGAGAGCTGGTAGGTGGTTGCCACAGCCTAATGCATATTCAGTACAGGGCAAATGGCATGTTCAAGGCATAAAACTCCGGAGTGCTGATCCTAGCATTTGTCTTCACATCCTTTGCTGTGGGATGTGGTCATTCTCGAGGAGCAACTGAGGTAGGTAAGGAAAAGAGCTCCAATGGAAAGTCTGTGTCAATGCCTGAACTCTGTACTGAAAAGCTGAGGACTGTCCTGTGCTCTCACCAGAAGAGTTCTTTTTTTTTTTTAATGTACAATGAGGATAAACAAACATTTTTGCAAACCTTATCCCTTTGCGGTACCCAAGTGCAAGTGTAAAGAAATGTTTTGCAGACACAACTGCAGAGATCCTTCTGTGCCTACACAGACAGTTGGCCGAGAGGACTCGTATAACCCCAGCTTTTATTACAACATAGGCTCAACAGTGGGTTAAGACATGTCTAAACCTGACACTCTCCTGGAATTGTTAGTGGCAATCCTGGTGTGTTTGGGAGCTGGTTTAGTGCTAGAGACACCCTCACAGAGTCAAAAGGACAGACCCTGAGGCAGTGGTAAAGATTGGAGCTGACATATAGACAAAGTAGTCCTGTCACACCAGTTTGGTGGCTTTATATTTGAGAGTAAAAACATCCAGTTTTACCTTGCTTTCCTTTGGAGGAGTTTTTGAGCCTTGACGCTTCTCCAGGCTACAAAGATTACCTGCTGGAACCTGAGAGTTCTTCCTCTGTGACTTTTTTTTTTCCTTCTGCTTCCTTTGCTTTGCTTTTTGTGAGGCAGGAATTTAGGGAAGGAGCAGGCTGGAATCTCTCTGCTCTGCAAAGGTAGTTTTGACAAACATCTGAAGTGTCATTTGCTTTTAGTGCCAGTGCTGGTCAAGAGAAAGAAAGTTCTTTTCCTGTTTGCGCTCTTGTTTTTTGTTCAGTTTCTTGCCAATAAGGCAGACTTGGTGAATGAGATGTGACCTCCTCCTTCATTGTCCTCCATGTAAGCTGTAAATTCTGGTTCTCTCCCAGCTTTGAAGGAGATGATATTTTGGGGTAACAAGCAGGTTTCACCAGTGCTGCTGTGAGAGCAGGGTACTGTGTGGCATTGTGTGCAAGTGTCATTGTAGCAATGTAAGTGGCGAGTGTGGGAATCCAGTCCGAAAGGGCAACTCCTGAAGGAGCACATGTAGTGTAACAGGAATTTAAGGTCTCTGGGGGAAAGCAGCATTTGTTTACCTGTCTGAATCATCAGGGATGAGAATGGTACCATTAATAGAAGCATCTGCATGTGCAAACACTGCAAAATGTGTTGCTGCTTTGGAAATAGTTTTATGTGTCTGGCATATCTCATTGGATGGGGACTTGGGAAGGATCTCAACTGAGTGTGTCCAAAAATGCATCGCATCTTGACCTCTGGCCTGGAAAACAGAGGGTGTTTGGGTGTGCCTGCAATATCTGTTTTAACTTGCCTTCCTCCTAAAAAGCGGGCAGCTCTGTTTTGGCAAAACCCCCTCACCCTTCTAGTGCAAACTTCTGCCCTGCGTGTGCCCACTGGACATCACGGGCCAGAAGCTTTGGGGGGGAGTGTTTTGGAATCACAGATGTTCAGTCCTGCTGCTGTTTGCCTCAGCCATGCTCCCATCCTTCAGGTCACGTTTGGCAGAGCTTCTACAGGCACAGGGAGGAAGAAAAGCCAGTGAGTGTCTGCGTCAATATGGTTTTGGGGCAGTAAATTATTTTGGAGTTGCAGAATCTTGATTGCCTTGGTAACAGTCTGTTGACATGTTCTGGTTTCCAGGAGCATGAAGGAAGTTGTGTTTTCGTGGACAGGCTTTGAGGTTTCTTCCCCTTGCATTGCATCAGCTGAGCTAGCCACTGTGGTCTACTTTTTGGCATGTTGGTGAGCCTTGCTGTCCAAGGTCCTCTGCTTAGCATTAATATAGTTTTTGTTCACTCAGCAAGAAGAAGGGAGGTGTCATTACTGTGCTGGTTCTCGGTGGTGGCAGTAGCTTTGCATGCTGGGAAACAGGAATGCCATATGTAAAACTGAACCTTTTTTTCCCTGCCCTTTTCTTTAGGATGCTATTAGAGATGTACATGTGAAAGGAGTGATGTACAAATGGATTGAAAAAGATCTGGGTGAGTTGAGTAGAGCTCTGGTGCCAAATCCATTTTGACGTATCTCCTACTATGTGTTGTTCTGTGTAAGATGACTGTGTAGGCCCTACGCTCAGTCACAGGAGTCAGGGGGACACAGAACTTAAGGAAATACTTGACTGTGACATGTCTAGAGGCAGCTGAGGGGTAGAGTGGCCTTAAGAACCAAGTGGTGTTTAGGGTCAGGTGGAAGATCTATTTTAATGGAGGAAATGGCTACCACATTGCTTGTGTTTCTGTTTTCCTTCAGCTTATGACAGAGGGATGAAGGCCCTTGGCCTCATGTGGACATGCAAAGGCCTTCCCACCAGGCTGGTCATTCAGGGGAAAGAAAGCTCCTGTTAGCAACATGGCCTGGAGTGGCTGTCCCTTGTGACAGTTTGGTGTCAACCCTCTTTTTTTTTTTTTTAATTTGACAGCCCTTTTCAGTTCCTTGGTCTTTCCCTTCCTCTAGATGGGATCAGTGAGGATGAGGGAGGCCATTTTGTCACCATGGTGGTTCACTGCCTACCTACCTGCCTGCCTGAGGTGGATCTAACTTGGGCCTTTCGCATCCCTAGTGGCATAGGTGCTAGGTTTGGGTTTGTTTTTAAAGAGATGTGATTATGACTTATGCCAAAACTTTTCAACTGATGATGTCTGTTTTGTTCTGATACAGAACAGTATATTCTGCACGGGGATGAAATCTATGCTGTGCTAAACCGACTGGTAAACCACAAGAAGAAGCTCTTCCTCATTACAAATAGTCCCTTCAGCTTTGTGTGAGTACTGTTATTGCACATCGATGGGTGACCACAGCACATCCCATCCAGAGCTGTGCAGCACGGTCTCTGTCATGGGCACCTGAAAGGTGTTTGCTAGAGGCTTTTGTGACAATAGTCATAAGAGTGCTTTCTGGGAGCCGCTTGTGGTGAATGTTGCACCCCACAGCTGGCTTTACATCACTGACTCTCACTTTTTGAAGAAGATGGGAGGCAGTGGCTGACCACATTACAGAGCTGACACCTTGGATTACCTCTAGCAGCTTTTGCTGCACTACAGACTTCTCTGGACTTCCCATGGTGCAGGAGAAAGGGTGTGACAGCTCAAAACAGAGTGCTGCTCCATGTAACGAGAGCGCCTTGGAGGATTCACAAATCTCTGTGTTTTCTTTGTTACTGAAATGAGGGTAAATTTACAACAGACTGTTGTAAAGATGCAGTGTTGGGTGAAAAAATATTGGATTTGTTAACCTCTCTGTTCCTTTGCCTTTAGGGACAAAGGAATGAAACACATGGTTGGCAAGAACTGGCGAGACTTATTCGACATGGTCATTGTGCAAGCTGACAAGCCCAACTTCTTCACTGATCGGCGGAAGTACGTGTCCCCTGGCTATACTGCAGTGCTGCCTCTGGGCCTGAGGTTTTGGGCCCCCTCCCCTGAAGTCAAAGGCTCCCTTCACCTTTCAAAAAGTAGTGGTTTTCTAAGCATAATCTAGGTCCAGTAGGCATCCAGCCTGCCACTGCCATCTCACATACTCTCTGAGGAGATGAATATTGACCAGGCTGGGAATAAGTGGATGGAATGGGAAGTGCCAGCAGAAAGCACATTTTTAAAACCGGCTGTCTTAAGCCTCAGCAGTTTTATTGTGATCTGGGCTTAACTGAGATTTTTAGAGGTAATAACATACTTCAATCTTTAGAAAGAAAAGAGGAGTGGAATGGTGTGTGTGAGAGCTGGCCATTTCTTGGCTCTAGGTCTTGAGAGTGTGCCAAAGTCTTTCATTTTCCAGTTTCCCACAGCAAACATCTGTGTGGTTTGTGTTTTTTGGGTCATTTTGTTTTGTTTTATTAGTTACTGGATACATGCTGTTTGGCAATTGGCAGCTCTGGAAGCCTTTGTATGTGGCGGCTGGATTTTGTGGTCAGTTAGGAGCTGCCAAGGGACTAGCTGATAGGCACGCTGCTGTCCTCACTTTGCTCTTCGGGCTGTTTGCTTTGGGAACTTGTGTCTACTTTGTTGCCTCAACTTATGACCAGCCAGGAATTACTGCCCTTGAGGGAGAGGTCTATTCTTTCCTCTTTATGTATTTTCTTCCCCTGTTTCCCAGGCCACTAGCATAAATAGGAGTGAAACTATGAAATGGCTTTATAAGCTGTGCTGACCTTGTAAAGCTTTTCTTCATGGGATGTGGGTGAAGTGTCTTACAGATGTAGCCTGGAGATATGATGATCTGGCCCTCTAGGAGGTAAAACCTTATGGCTGCATGATGCCTAAAGTCCACTCATGTGGTGGGCCAGTGGAATGACACGGCACATCCATCCAAGGTGAGGGGAACCTCCTGATGGTGAGCTGTAGTGAACTGTGGAGTGTTTTCTTTGAGGAAAGATGCAGGTGTGCACTGGAAACCATTTGTCGTTGAGGAACCTCTTGTGTGGCTTCCGGTGGGAGGCTGGATTTGTGCCCTCAGGCAGCTCAGGATCATACAGTACTTCTGGATGAGACTGTACTCGCAGCTTTTGATCCTGGAGCACACAGCTTGGCAGTTCTACCCCAAAAGGGAGCAATGTTCCCACTGAGCATGAATGTTCATGGGGGTCAAGTAACCTCAGCCTTGTTTTGCTGCTTCTGTCCAAGTGGAAAGTAACCAGGCAAGCCCTCAGAAAAAACAGGAGCCAGTGCAGGTCAGCTGCCAAGATCAGCACAGAGGCTGCTTTCCATCCACTCTGCAAACTTGCTTTATCCTATGAAGACACTGCACAGTCTCTGTTGTGCTGGGGCGTAGCCAGACTGGAACAGGACAAAGTGTTTCATGGCAAAGCTTTCTTGGCCTTAGCATTTCGGAGGGAGTCTTTATTATTACGTTTTCCCCTCTTCTCAGTATCTGAAAAGCAAGTAGAGATGTTAGGGATATCGACATGAAATGGTTGCAGTCAGTGGAAGCACTTTGAAAAGATATTTCCCTCTGACACTTTCTCTTCCCCTGAAAAAATAGCGCAGAAGGCCCAGAAGGTCACTTCTCACGCAGAGCTTTTATTACGAGTTGTTACACAGGCAAACAAGTTTTCAGATTGAAATGCTGCATTTGCTGGGTAACAATTGCCAAAAATCAAAAGAAGTTGACATCTCACCTCTTTTTTTTTTTTTTTTTTTTTTTTTTTTTTTCCCCTCCCCCCAGACCTTTTCGAAAACTGGATGATAATGGATCACTGCAGTGGGACAAAATAAACCAGCTGGAGAAAGGCAAGATCTACAAAGAGGTAAAGTGAATGGGTGCATAAGGGGTGTGAAGCAAGAGTCTGAAATGGTGGGGACTTACAAGACACCTGCAGTTTTGGAAGCCACTGGAAAAGCCAGGAAATCACTGGAAAACAGGAAAATCTGCATGTTCAGGGTGAGGGAAAATGATGGGTTCTTCTGTAGGTCCCTTGTGGATGTTTGATGTTTGAAAAGTGAAAAACAGAAGTTCTTGAAAAGAGCACTTGCAATAGTTTGTAAGGAGACAGGCTTTAGGCTGAGTATGCTGTGCTGGCTGGTGGCAATGAGAGATGTCCTCTGTCCACATGCAGGGAGATCTTGCTGACCTGGTAGGACACTGTCCACCTGAATCCTTTCAACATGTCTCTTGGAGTGCAGTAGAGCAACAGCCTTGTGATTTGCATGCAGCTTCTGATGGAATGTAAGCATTAGAATAAAGGGTCTTTTCCTCTGTCGGAAGTCTCTGCCAAGGCCTGTGCTGCCTGTCAGCATGCAATAAACCGACCTCTGAGAATGGCAAGAGATGTTCCATTGCAGGTGTAGAAAAGGCTGCTCTCCTGGAAGTCACAGCTTTTTACAGTTGCAGGAGGCAGAGATGAAATAAGGTCTAACAGACCTACGTCTTGTCTGCAGCTCTGAATCAGTTTCCTACACAGCTGCATGTAGGTTGTGCTGCAGAAGGGTGTGTAAGGGGGATGATGTATTCCACCCATCTCAGCTGGGCTTGGCATTAGAGATGGAGGGACAGGGACAAAATGGGGAAAGGCACAGCAGGGACAGGTAACTTACAGTGTCGGGTGCTTGCCTTTCTGCTGAGGAGGACCTGTGCTGAGTTCTCTCTTCTGACAGGCTGAGTTTTTCCCTGCTGCTGCCCTATTTGTGTGAGAAGGGGTAGTAGGGAAACATCCCCTGCACGTGTAGCAGGGGGCAGTGAATGTCCCCTGCCCCAGTGTACATTGAAACTTTCCCCCTAGGAGCTCTGTTCTGACGTTATTCAGCGTGGCTGGTAGTGCTGTTTTTCCTTGGCTATTCTGATATCCTGATCCTAAAACTCTTGACCTGGAAGGGCTCCCAAGGGTGTGGTAGTTCAGGGTAAGAAGGTCTCTCCAATCTGATATGTATGCAGAGATCTTCCACACCTCACTCCAAATTGTCCTCTGTAAGGATGGAAAAGGTGGCCTTGTGGAGGAAGGGTGATCAAGTAGGGTACAAAGCCTGACTCCTGTTGCTCTCCCCTTCCTGAAGGACAGGCGTGTCCAAAGGATGGGCTGTTACTCTGGTGAACTTGCTGCCTTGGGGTGGTGTTCTTGCGTCTGGTCTGTCCCCTGAGAAAACAAGTTGCCTCTGGCTTTAGGACGATTTGTTCTTGGTTATGTGAGCTGTCCAGTCCCACGGGAAGAAACTGTTAGTGAGATCACAGTCAAGTAGCTGGGACCTGACCTGTGGTAGAAAAGTAGGTCATGTCCTTGAGTAGGGAGGGCTGTTGGGAAGCCCCTGTCCCATCTGGTGGATCTGTCAAAGTGCTCTGCAAGTGTCCCGTCTCTGCCAAGAGCTAGGAGCTGGGAACATGCAAGCAGAGCTCGTACAAAATCTCTCTCCCGTGGGCAAACTTTACCAAAGAGTTAGCAGCTCCCTCAGCAGAAAAGGTGCACCTCAGCCGTGGGGTTTATTGTTGAATTAAATCCTGCTCTTGACCACCTATATCAGCTGACCCAAGTGAATGGATCATTGAGGAAAGGAAAAGATGAGGGAGGAGGGAGGCATGGGTAAGATTTTGGGCTCCTCTCCAGTTCTCTCCCACACCACGATGTTCCTCCGACAGCATCAAGGTTGCTGCCTAACTGTGGTTCTTGGAATATGACAGTGTCTATTCTGGTTGTAGTCTATCTTTCCCCCAGCATTTTTGGTTTCATGGAGTGCCACAATATGCTTCTTTCTGGCAAGTGTTGTTAGTGGCCATGGCCCTTGCCGTGCTGGTGATGTTGCTAGAGGCCTCTGAGCTGACACATTCCTGTCCCCTGAAGCACAGCTGTGTGGTGGCTGTGCTGTGGTGTCCCATAAGAATGGGACCTCAAGGATCAGTGTTTTGCACTGGAGACTGGAAAGTTCAAGCAATGGCCCTCTAGTCTCTCCTTCCTGATAGATGTGGTGTTTTCTCTTTGTGGCACTGACACACTTCCATCCCTCCCCTGTCTGTCATCTCAGGAGGGGAGGACAGCCAGCTGCTGGGTGTCTCACAACAGGTCTGTCCTCACTGGAGTTCCAAGCGCAAGTTCCCCAGCTGGCAGGTCACTGCTGTTTGAGGTGACTGGAGCACAGCAAAAGGACCATCCTCCTCCCAGAGCTGTGGTCCATTTCCCTGCTCTGCCAGGGGCTCTGTGAGCAGCCCTCAAGCAAGGAGCAGCAACATTGCATCTGAGAAAAGCAGAGGCCTGCCTGGCCCTGTGTTTTGATGCTGTTAAGGAATGTCTGCATGGCTCCAGTGATGCTGCAGCAACAGAAGGCCCAGAGCTCTGGTTCTGGGCACCCTTTGCAGCACATAGAGCATGTTGCCCGTGGCCAGATGCAGGACTGCAGAATGCTGTGGGAGCTGCTTTGTGTTTAGGGGTGTTCTGTCTGGGCCGGTGCTGTTGGGTAGGTATGCCAGCTCTTTACTGGCACTGGAAACTGGCTGGAGATTGCGGCATGCAGGTTTGCATTGATTGCTTGTGCTGGCACAATCTAGTCTGCTGGCATTGATGGGGCCTTTTTCTGTCCTAGTGGGTTTTGTTTCCATTGTGACTTGTGGAAAAATTGTGTGGAGATGGAAGGGAGTTCCCTGAAGTCTCCTCTGTGTGCAGATGGATTTTTGGAGAGCACTGAAAGCTGCTCTCTGCTGTGCTTTAGCTGATACTTTGGGGGTTGGCTTTTTTTACTTAGCTGTGAATCTGCCCAATCTGCCTGGCTTTTTGGCTTGGTTAAGCAATTCCTGTGAACATGGGGGTGGTGTTAATCTTTCAGGTTGGGATGATGGTCAGGGATGTGAGAACAGCTTCAAGTGCTCCTGACTCCAAGAGCCTTGCATGATGGTGCTCACCTTACCTCTGACACACTCTGTGAGGTGAAATCATTACCACCTTGAACCCAACAACCTCTAAGCCCAGAACAGCTTGGGTTCTTTCTGTCCATTGCTCAGGCTTTACTAATTTAGGTGTCTTTCACTCTTGGCCTCTAAACTCCCTCCTTTTGTTGCCAGGCCACTTGCTGTGCCCTAGAGCACAGAACTTCCCTTGAATTGCCTATTGCAGATTTGGAAGAGTTTCTGCCTTTTTCTGTAGCCTAAGAAAAGCTGAGGGGTGTACAGGGTGGGTTTGTCACATGGGAAGAAAGTGAAATAAGGTGGGGAAGGACAGAAACCTCTGGATTTGGATGGTGGGGGAGCAAGCAGTTTGACCCCCCATGAGTGCTCATATCTACATCTAAGGTGGCACATCTAGTTGCATTGACAGTGCTGCTGGGGTGGCTTCCCAGTACCATGCAGTGAGGCTGGAGGCATTTGGCCTGTAACCACGCTTCTCTCTGTGCTCCTTTCACTTGCAGGGTAACCTCTTTGATTTTCTGAGGCTGACAGGCTGGCGTGGGTCCAAAGTGCTCTACTTTGGTGACCATCTCTACAGTGACCTTGCAGTAAGTGTAAAGGCCTCTGCTTTTCAGTGAGGTGGGAGGAATCCTGTGTGACTCTTGTGGTGGCAGCTGTGTTGGAGTGTAAAGCAGGGCCCTTCTCTGAGTGCTCAGGTCTCCAGTGCACTGTGCTGGGTGCCCCACAGGCTTCTGCTTTTGGGCACACAGAGGACTGACAAGCATCCCCACTCTGCTCTCACACAGAATCAAGCAGTGGGGAAAGGACTCTTGAAGTACTTTCTGTGGGTAAAGAACATCTGCTGGTCTGTGAACCTGAGAGCTGTTTGTGTGAATCCAACATTTCTAAGTGCTTCATACAGCTGGTGGCTGCGAGATGGGTGTTACTGGCATGACCTGGCCTGGGCTGTGGATGCCTATCCCCCTGAGAATCTCTACTGGGAACAAACCACACTTCTAGGGAACAGGGTTATGTTTGGCTTTCAGTCTTTATGTTGAATTAATGGTTGTTTTTTCACCCTGACCTCTAGGACCTCATGCTGCGTCATGGCTGGAGGACTGGAGCCATTGTTCCTGAACTGGAGACGGAGATTCGGATCATAAACACGGAGCAGTACATGCACTCCCTGACCTGGCAGCAGGCTCTGACGGGGCTGTTGGAGAGAATGCAGGTGAACAGCTCCTGTCTGAGCAGGGCTTTCTGACTCTGTGATTTGGGCTCAGCATAGGAATTGTGGGATGTACCCTCTTGCCTGTGTTCTCAAAAATATCTCTTCCTCCTCTAGTGGACTCGTGGGTTTGTGAGTTACAGTGGAAGTGGGGGAGCTGAGGTGTGGTCTACAGGACTGACACAAAGTGATGCTTTCTGCTATTGTCTTTGTAGATGTATCAGGATGCAGAGTCAAAGCAAGTATTGCTGGAGTGGATGAAGGAACGTCAGGAGATCAGGTGAACGTTGTCCCCCTCACTCTTGTGGTCTCTCAGGAGCTCCTGGGCCTGTAGTGGGTCTGTTCTGTAACCTGTTTTGGGGACAGTGGTGCTGCAGCTGTTGTTGGCCTTCAGTCCTCCCTGGTGTTCTGTGTCTGGGGGTGGAGAAAGCAGCAGTGCAGCCTGGGAGGTTGGACTGGTTTGAAAGCAGGCTGAGAAAGGGGAGGTGGTGTCACCCTGTGCTGAAGAGGGGGTGGGATTGATGTCCTGTCTGCAACTGCAGCTTCTGACACTGCAGGTGGGTCCGTACCTGTAACAGGTACTGTAATTAGGAAGAGTGTGGTGAACATTCATCACAGTCTCACTGCACGGGGACTGGTCTGCATCACAGCCTGGGTGGGAAGGTACTTAGAGTGATCCCAGAATGTCTTTGGGAGTGGGGATTGGAGGAGGAACCTGGGACCCTGGCCTCTTACCTAGAGCACCATCTCTTTCCTCTCAGGTCGCTGACAAAGAACCTGTTCAACCCCCAGTTTGGAAGCATCTTCCGCACCTTCCACAACCCCACGTACTTCTCTCGACGGCTGGTGCGGTTCTCTGATATCTACATGGCTTCCATCAGCTGCCTGCTGAACTATGACGTGAACTTCACCTTCTACCCCCGGCGCACCCCTCTGCAGCACGAGGCTCCGCTCTGGATGGATCAGCTCTGCACCGGCTGCATGAAAACCCCCTTCCTGGAGGAGATGGTGCATATCCGGTGAAGGGCAGGTACTCTGGGCGACAGCACAGCGCCAGTCTGTACGTGGGGCCGGGCTGCCCGGCCAGCACCACCTCTGTCTACCACTAAAGGGCGTTTGACACTTACGTATGTGTGTAGATGGTGTGTTTATTTTTTTTCCCTTCACTGCATCCATCCCTTTCCCGGAGGTGTTTTGCAAGCTGGACAGAGGATGGGTGCTTGTTCTGGGCCATAAGTAAGCCACAGGGAGTCCTCTGCAGGAGCAGGTGAGGTGGAGAGCCAGTGGTGATGGTGGGAAAGCTGCTGCTCCCTGCTCTGTGCCCAGAGAAGTGGCTCAGAAAGTGAGTCCTGAGTCTCTGGTGCTTGGTAAGTGCAACACAGACCCCCAACATGAGGAAGTACAGGGTCTGTCAGGTCAGTAGCTGCCCCAGGATCCCTGGGTACTACAGTGTGAGTGCTTCTGCAGGTGGGCAGTGAGGGGACAGTTGCCAACTGGGCAACTAGTGAAGCACATCAGTGAAGGCGTCACAGGTGACAAAGCATCCTGCTTCCCACCAGCTGTGACTCTGTAGGTGTTAGTTAAATGTGTGGGATGTGCAAGGCCTGTGTGAGAGATTGGGGGAGAGTAAGTTAGAGGGGCTGAAAGTAAGTGTTTAGGGACACACCTGTGTTTTCTGAGTGAGCCTAGTGCCATATGCTGCCACTGTTTTGGGGGTCTGGTGCCATGTGCCATCAATATTTTGGCAACTGATGCTGTACGGTCTGTTGTGACTTGTGGCAAGAAGTCTTCAGCCCTTCAGAGAAGGTGCAGGGTTGACAGCAGAGGTGGTTGTAAGTACAGGTCCACCTGTGTTAGCTGAGATGTGGCCTAAGGTTCGTGGAGGGGCTGGTGAGGATGTCTTGGGCCAGGGTGCAAGCGTGAAGTGCTCTGGGTGCAGTGGGTCAGAAGGGGGAGTGTGGCAACACAAAGCACTGTTCCTCCTCAGGAGGAGGAACAGGAAAGGTGATGATAGTGATGCTAAGCACAGAGGAAAGGGGATGAGGATGATAGCCTGGAGGCCCAGGTACATCTGACCTACTTTAGGATGTGAGGTGCAGACAGTAGGTTCTTCACCTGGCTCGGGGCTGTGCTATTCTTGCCGAGGATTCTGACTGCCCTGAGGGACAAGCATGGTGGTGGGGAGAGTTGAAGAGGCAGTTAGGTGTATGGCAGTTTGTGGCACCCTGATGTTGGCTGGCCCTGGGAAACAGGGGACTCTCATGCCGTGGGAAAGCTGAGTGTGTTGGAACCTGATGGCTATGGGATGAAGGGATAAGGGATGTCTATGGGTGGCAGGGGTGGTGGGGTGTGAGGGTGCCACAGCATGCAGCAGATGAGTGTAAGGGCTGTTGGTTTAGGGGGGAGGCTGGGGGATTAGCATGGGGACAGGCTTGGGTTGATTGTGAGCCCTGGGCAATTGCTGTACAGGCCCAGTGTTGACAATGTGGAGGGGCAGCCAAGGGAGAGGAACCAGGTCCATGTGGAGGACCCTCTGCCAGGCAACTCCTCAGAGAAAGGTGCTGAAGTTCAATCTGTAAGTGTCAGCAACCCTCAGTAAGACACAGACACGCACACACCCCTCTTCTCCTGCACGTTCCTGCCCGGTGGCCTGCATGTTCCTGCCCGGTGGTGTGCCAGGCTGGCCCGTCAGTCTGTCACATCCCCGTTTTGTCTCCATGCTATGTGCCAGCCTGTCACAGCCTTTCAAACTGCCTTGTTCTCGACTCAGTGGCCTGAATGACTGATCGCTGTTAACGTAGCTGCTCTAACCAAACGCTTGTAGTCTGTGCCTGTGGCATTTGATATCTTTGTGAGTAGTGTGAAGGCTCAATAAAAGTCTGTAACGTGCATCACTAACTGACTAACCGGCTCCCTGCAGGGCAGTGCTTCTCTCGTCCTCTGCCTGCCAGGGACAGGGGCTGCAGCTCTGGATGCATGCCCAGGAGACAGGGGCTGCAGCTCTGGGTGCATGCCCAGGAGACAGGGGTGGGTGGGTAAGAGGCTGGGTCTGGGGTGTCCGGCACGGAGCAGTTTGTGGCCATAGTGCACCAGGATGCAGGAAAAGGGGTGTTTGGGGTGGTGAGTGGCGGCTGTGACTCGTACCTGACCATGCAGGGAGGGCGAGGGCTCCCCAGGGGCTGTCACACGCTAAGTCTGTTGCGGGGAGGGGCCGAGCGCCCCGGGGGTTGGTTGGTTGGTTGGATGGATGGATGGATGGAGCCCCTGGTGGAACAGGGAGGGAGGAGCTCGGGCACGGCTGTGGAGGGCGGCACCTCGCCCAGGGCAGTGCCTAGGCAGGGAGCAGCACAGCTGGGGGCCGGGCTGGGGGCCCCGTCTGGCGGGGGAGGGTGCGCTGACAGGCGGCGGGTACCGGCGGGCTGATCGGGGCGAGGGCAGGGGCGGGCAGAGCCGGTGGCGCTGAGCTCTTTATTTCTCTGCGCCCTCCGGGGCGCGGCCGGGCCGGGGTCCGGCCCCTCACTGCGGGGCGAGGCGGGTCCCTGGGCAGGCGTCCGCCAGCAGCGAGTCCTGCGGGAGAGAGGGAGAGGGAGAGGCGCCGTCAGACCTGCGGCGCGCGGAGCAGCGGCGCGCGGCCGAGGGGCGCGGGGGGGCGGTACTCACGTGCAGCGGCTCGTAGTCGGGGGCGTGGCCTCCGTAGAGCGGGTTGGGGATGGCGACGAGCGGCCGCTGGGGGCGGGGCTTGGAGACGCGAGACCCCACGCGCTCCTGCTGCGGCGCCGCCGGTGCCGCCTCCTCCTCCTCCTCGCGCAGGTCCGCCTGGAAAGGGAGGCGCGGGATTGGCGGGGCTCCCCTGGGGGCGGGGCTCCCCTGGGGGCGGGGCTCCCC
>JANVCC010000038.1:17098569-17196888 GCA_025345505.1 Todiramphus chloris collaris | reverse complement strand
CCTGGGGGCGGGGCTCCCCTGGGGGCGGGGCTCCCCTGGGGGCGGGGGGGAGCACCCTCTCCCCGCGGCCGCCCCGCTCCGCTTCTCCCCGCACCGCGGCTCCTCCCCGCACCGCGGCTCCTCCGCGGTCCCCCCGCCCTCAGCCCGAGTGGTCACTGCTCCCCCCCGGAGCCGCCCCCCGTCCACCGGCCGCACTGACCTGGAAATAGCCGAACTGCTGCTCCCGCCGCCGCCTCTTGACGCAGTAATAGGCGACGCCGGCAGCGGCGGCCAGCGCCAGGGCGAAGCACAGCGCTGACAGCGTCCCCGTGGCCACGGAGCCCGGCGTTCGCGCCGCGCCGTTCACCTGCGCCGGAGAACGACAGCGGCCCGGTTGCAGGGAGATGGGGTTCCCCAGCGGCCGCCCGGCTGCGGGCAGCCCAGCACAGTGACCCGTGCCGGGAGAGCAGCGAGGACGAGGCCAGTCCCGGGACGCCCTGGTCTCCTCCGGGCCATTCCCAGGCCTGCTTGGGCACCTTCCTTCCCTGTGTGTGCCCTCAGACACTCACCTGGCCGAGGTGAACGGCGGGCGGTGGGATCCTCAGCGGCTCTGCAAGGGCGTGAATGATGCCGTTGAAAGCTATAATGTCCCACTCCACAATCATGGTGTCATTGATCCCCTTGGCACCCTACAGCACAGGACAGGGCTGATGTCACCCGACTGGAAACCTCCCCATCGCTCACTGTATCACACAAGATGTAGTGAAAGCTTGGGCGGACTTTGGTTGGTTTTTTACTTCTGCCAAGGTTAAACCTACTAAGTGCTCTGTACTGTTGCCTGCAGGGAGGTCTGATACTTGGAGGTCATATCCTGACTGGGATGGGATGATGGTGCCTGTTGTGAGGTTGAAGCTGAAGAGGATAATGTTGCTGGCTGACACATGGAGCTTCAGTTCTTCTCCTGTCAGCATCTGAAAGCAACAGGGAGCAGGGCTGAGGAAGGGCTGAGCTGGCTCTCACCCCTTCCCACCTGCTGTGTGCCAACCCCGCCTTGCCTGTGCCCCGACACTCGCCCTGGCCCCACGACAGATCAAGTCCTGGGCAATGTGGCACAAACAACTATACAGAGAAGGGGAGATTGCTGTCCGTAGAAATAGTTGAAGCTCAATTGGAGAAGGCTCTAAATGTCTCTTCTGGGTGAGGGCTTGGACTGGAGACCTCCAGTGGTCCCTTCTGGCTTAAATTCATCCTCCTTCCCTGGACTATTTCAGATAACCATCATGCCAGCTTTGGCAGACCCCTGCTCTCCTCTGCAGCTCTCATAGCTCGTTTCATGTGCCTTTGAGTGACTACTTGTCCCTGCTTGCTTACCTTATTGTCTGTGAAGCCAGAGTTCAGAGGGACAAAGAGAGTTTTGGGAGTGGAGTCATCAGACAAATAGATGAAAAAATCCAGTCCTTCTTCTGTGTCATTGGCAAAATCAAGCAGCATCTGGAAAATATGGGAGATCTTCCCCATCAGCCTGCTACAAGCAGCTCCATGCTGTTACCTTCCCCAGCTCAGAACACATCCCCCAGCCCATGAAAGAAAATGCCTTCGTGTCTGTGCTCTGTGCCCTGCATGCAGACCAGGCCACCACTGCTCCCTGTTATGGCCAATGTCTCCCTCCCCGCTTACACCCCACCCTCCCCCAGCCCTTGTTGCTGGCTGCTGGCACAGAAGAACCAGGAGAGCATTGCTTACGGAATAGAAGGTGGAGAAGCGAGGGTGGTCTGCAAGCACATCGGGGAGTTTGCCGCTGCACCAATACCCATCTCCCACAAACCCATCACGACAGGTGCAGGTCAGATCTGTAAAGGAACACCAAGATGGGACTTGACTCTCCAAAGCTGGCTACACTGACCACCTCTCCCTTGACTTCTGGATACACCTCCGCATGTTCCATCCTGACACAGGCAGGGGAGAGGTGTTTGCTTGCCCATGCCTCATGCCCTGAGCACTGTTCTCTTCCTGATACCCCGACATGCTTCTTGTGCCCAACAGAACCGTCCCCAGGAAATGTGCTCGCATTACTCACCCTTCTCCCGGTAGCAGAATGCATCCCAAGTCTCACTCAGGTTGCTTCGGGAGCCATAGTCCACAATGCCCACTCTGTTAGCCCCACAGCTGGGGTTGGGGTAGGCTGTGGGGTATCCAGCTGTGCCATTGTCCAGCCAACCCACCAAGCACAGATGGAATCCCATCTAGCAGAGGAAAATGAATGATTAGATGAAAAATCTCTGGCCCAGATTTTCTGCCCTGATGCACAACCCCATCATGCAGCCTTAGCAAACATCCCCCCAGCAGCTGAAAGGCTGGGCATTGCCAGAGGTCTCATCCCAATGTGTCTGGCAAGACCCACCAGCCCTCCTGGTTTCATGGCTGTAGTTGGAGCAATGGGGCCTGGCCAAGGCGATGGGGGGGGAGGTCACCCTGCCGTATGTCATGAGATCACTATGGCTGGACTGGGCACTGGGAGCAGTTCTGCATGTCCCTGCCCCACGAGGTGATGGAGCCAGCCCCTGCCCGACCACTGCATCCCAGCCCTGACCTGCTGTGCGTCGGAGAGCTGCTGGAAAGTGGCCAGGGAAGCGCCTTCTGCGGCACAGGCCGCCTGAGCCTGCTCATAAGTGAAGTCGTACTTTTTTCGGGGTGACTGCAGATGAAATACGCCCATAGTCTTATCTGCAAAATACCACGACCAGGGAGCATGAGCACAGTAGAGAGAGCGAGCAGTCTCCCCAGGGCAGTCACGCATCCCCCGTGTGAGCACAGATGGCACTGCTGATGGAGGGTGCTCCGTGCTTCATGGGAGCGTCGGACGTGGGCAATGCTTAAGTGAGGGTGAGGTGGGGTGCAGCATGGCTTCCTCAGCGATTCTTGACTTCTGTGAGGGAGTCAGTGCTTACTGGCAGTGTAATCCCACCAGAGGCCATCTCATGTGTCATGTGGGAGCAGACAAGGAGGGCTTGTCCTCCCTGTGTGACGTGTAGGGGGAAAAAGGGAATGTGAAATCCAGACCAAGCTGTAGAGACGAGTCTCCAGCCCCTTGGCCATCCCCACCCTCCAGCTCTCCCAAGAGATGCCCCAGCCAGAAGGTGAAGGATGAGGGACTGTGACCTCTCCATGGAGCACCATCACTGGCATTGCAGGGTTGAGCATGCTCACCATGAAAGTGCAGGTCCGTGCAAATGGCCTCCCGATGGCACTGCCCATTGTCTTCCAGGCACCGGTCTATGGGGGGCACGACCTCTTCTAGACACTGGATCCCATCGCCGACATAGCCCCGCTTGCATTCGCAGCGCCGCTCATTCTGCAGCAGAAAGAAAGGGTGGTGGTTGTGTGAGTGCAAACATGCAGATGCCAGCTGGGGACCACTGTGTTGCTGTAAAGCTGAGGATGAGCCTTCAGAACACTTCTGCAGCCTGACAGGACTATGACATAACTATGAAAGGCTGCATGGCCTCTGTCCTACCCCCACATACAACTGCACACGAACAAAAAAAAAAAGGTCATATTGAATCCTTGTCACACTCTCTTTGAAAGACAGTTGAGAACTATGTGGCTCATGATTCTTGCACTATGTCATGCTCCCAGACACATCTTCTGTCCTGCAGTGAGCAGCTCTGGTTTCTCTGCAAAAATGGCCATCATTGTCCTTGAAGAACCATCTCAGAGCCCCCAGAGCAGTCCAGAAATGTCATAACTGACACAGTGTATGTTCCTTAGAGGAATGGGGAAAAATGGCTTCAGTGTAACATCACTAGAATCATCACCACAACCAGGCGGCACAGTGATGGTATGGCCCCGGCCTGGCACTGAGGACCTGCAGGATAAGGGCAAGAGCTGAGGGGACTGGAGGGGAGGGGCAGGCCTGGGGACTGCAGTAACAGGGGTCACGGCCACACTGATGTCCTCCAGCAGCCTGAAGCATCCCGTGGCAGCCCCCTGTGCTGTTCTAGGCATGCAGCTCTCCCCAGGACCTCGGGGCTGTACTCACAGGCCCAGTGCTGATGCAGTTGGCGTGCTGGCTGCAGTCCCCGTTCCTGCCGTCCGCGCACCTGTCGATGGGGTCGCAGACGTAGCCGTCGCCTCTGTACCCGGCAGCGCAGGCACAGGAGACATTAACGCCAACCTGCGTGCACAGTGCGTGCCTGGCGCACCCCCCGTTGTCCTGGCTGCACATGTCGATCACTGCAGGGATAAAAGTGTTAGGGTAACTGGAACACCTTGCTAGGCAGCCCACTGGTCTGCCTGTCTGTCCTGCCAGCCGTCACACCAATATGGCCATCAGGAGATGGTCACCTGTTGTCTTGCAGTGTTGTCGGCTTTGCTCATCGCTCACCACCCCTCCACCCCAGCCCCTCGTGGCTCCTTGCTACCTGAGCACGTTCTCCCATCTCCTTCATAGTGCAGGTCGCATTCGCAGAGGTTGTTGGAGCGGCAGACGGCCTGGGGGTGGCACGGCGGGGAGCACGTGGGCGTCATGACTGAAACCAGAACGCCCATGGGTCAGAATGAGCTGCTGTTGCCAGCCTCTGCCCCAGGCTACTTTCACCCTGTGCTTTTTTTGCAGATGCCTTGCCCAAAGGTGGAGGACCATCACTCCAGCAGATAAATACACTTTAGCCTTCAACTCACTGGCAAGCTCTTCTTGGAGCACCTCTGAGCTCAGGGACATATTTGTGATCTTTAAGGTCCCTTCCAACCCAAACCATTCTGTGATTCTGTGATCAAATGGAGCTTTTCCTCTCCTCCTCCTCCTCACCACCCAAACCCTTGTGAAATTCAACAGCATAGGCCACGTCTCAGAGTGAGCCCCAGAGCTGAGAACTCCTTTTGGAGATATTTCTGACCCTCTGCTTGAACAATCCAGCTACTGGGAAAGTAGCCGTATGTCACTGGGTCCCAGGGAATAAGCAGGTGGTGGGGCTTGGTATCTCTCACCTAGTCTGCTTTCACAGCGCTCTCCAGTCCAGCCCTCGGCACAGAAGCAGAAGCCATCGCCATGCAGCCCCCCGTTGCACACACCGTTCTCGGTACAGTTACACTCTGTGAGGAACGGATAAAAACGCTGTCATGGCATTTGCCTCAGTGGCAGTGAAAGGCCATGCTGAGCCTATGGAACAGCGACGTGGCAGAAAGGTGGCTTGTGTGGGCTGTGTCTGAAGGCAGGCATGGCAGTATGCAGGCATCCCTTCATGTCACTGCCAGCCCTGCCCCCTCTTCTGCAATATGCACCCTTCACAGAGGTGGGGAAGCCTCTCTGCACCCACAAACCCTCATCATTTCCCTTCCCTGGGCGATGGGCTTTTCACTCTGAGTCCCTGCAAACATACAGCCATCAAAAACATTCATAGAGACCCTGTAAGATGCAGCTTGGGATGGGAGGATGGGGAACTCCCTTTTCCTTCCCTTTGCCTCACAGGGCACAGGTCCCTGATGAGCACGTCCCAGGAGATGCTTTGTCTGTACAGGGTTCATCCCAAGTTACAGATTTGTCCCCCAGCTCAAAATACATCTTAATACTTTCTGCCAGACTGGGGCTTTCAGCTGTGCTTGACAAATGAGGTCTTTGACTCCAGGGCCTCAGCACAGAGGGGAGGCCATCAGCAGCATGGCAGCACTGGCCACAGCCCCTGGCATGTGCCACTGAGCCTTCTCAGACTATGGCTGGATTAATGTGTGTCCGTCCAAGAGCTCAGGGAGGGATGTCCCCAGACCCAGCAGTCTGACCTGAGTCTTGTGGGGACCGATGCATACGTGGCAGCACTGATTCCCATGCCGTAGACTGCAGAGAGGTCAGCCCAGCACCTACCGGCTCTCAAAGTAGCACCGCGTGCTGCAGCCACCTGGGTGCAAACCCTCTGCCTTGCTGCCACCGCACAGCTCCCCTCTTACCTCGGCACTCTGGCCCGTATCTGCCTGGTGCACAGAGCTCGCAGCTGGTCCCGATGAAAGCCTGGCTGCAGTTGCATCTCCCCGAACCACTGATTCTGTCGTCGCAGGTACCACGGTTACCGCATGGTGCCTCCAGCCCTCCTGGGCATGCTGCAAGCGGGACAGCTCAGTGAGGCTGAGGTGGCAAAGTACCCCTGTGTTGGAGGGGAGCCACCCGCTGCCCCAGTGCAGAGCCTGCACCCCACGTGTCACACGAGCTGCTGATTGTAGTGTGCTTGGACCACACCACCTTCTCGGCAGTCTGGGGACACCCTATGACAATAAACCTTAGGAAGAGGGACAAAAGGGACAAATTTGGCATATCTTCCAGGCAGGAAGCCCCTCTGCTGCAGTGTGCTGCATCTGTGCTGCTCCCCCCCAATAACTTCCCAGCGCAGGGGGCAGATGCCAAGGAATGGTTGAGCACTGGCAACATCTAGGGGTGCAGGACATGTCTGAAAGCCACTCCCAGCAGTCCTGTGCCCAGGGCTCTCCATGGGGACAAGCAGTTCTCCAAGGAAGTGGTATTTCCTGTTATGAAACCATCCACACACACTCCCCAGGCTTTGTTCCCTGCACTCGCTACAGCCTGGGGGTCCCTTCCTGGGGTTTTGCCCATCCTTGTCCAGGGAGGCACATTGATGGACACCAGGCATGCTGAACCAGTAATGCCAGTTTCCCACAAGAGAAAAGACAGGGAAAAAAGTCACGTGGCTTCTTACCCTGACAGTCACGGCCATAGTGGTTCGCACAGCACTGAGGGACCCACTGGGTGGAAATGCAGCTCCTCTTGCAGCCTCGTTTCAGAGGCCCCCTGGAAGAGAAGTGCCTTCTGAAGGGGTCCCACGGGGAGGGTGGATGCAACAGGGAGTTGCGGTGAAACAGAAAAGTGTTTCTCAACAGATGGTTTCCATAATAGTAGCAGCGCTTGGTGTCCCCCTGCAAGGAAACAGGCAAAACACAGAGTTTGGCACATTGGTCACTGACGTGTCATCTTGACTTTTCTTGGTCCGCTCATTCCATTCAGCTTTATGACAAGCAACAGAGGCTTCCTAACATGTGATTGCACTGGTGACAGAGGAGCCACAGTCGTACCTCAGGGACACGCCAGAGGCCTGTCAGAGAGAGACAACAGGTGATGCAGTGCATATGGAGTACAGCCACCGCTGCTGAAGGCTGCTCACCATCAGATCTCTGGTCCATCTCGAGCAGCCAGGCTGAGCTCTTTTGCTATAAAGCACCAGAGGGGCCCCCAGTGCTGCTGCAGGGACCCCTGCAGCTGCTGTCACCCATATAGGTCTTGACCAAGCAAAGACCATTGGAGCCTCTGACCCTATGTTGCTCAGCTCAGCTCCTGTCCGATGGGACCATGTGACTTGGAGTAAGACATGGACAATATGACTGAGCCAAGGGACTCGCCACGTGCAGGAGTGCCTTCATTTTACTGCTAAAACACGAGCGACATGTGGGTATTGTCATCAGCCCTGTAACAGGCCCCCTTGGAGACAAAGATGTGAGCTTTACCCGTTGAACGGAACCAGCAGGGCAGGGTGGCTCGAAGCCGCAGAGTCCGCAGCTCTCTGTAGATCCCTGTGGAGGGGAGAAAGAAAGATCACAACAATTTCATATGTGTTTCTCCTCTCTCGGACACTTGGAGCTTTGCTGAGGAAAAGCAGAAAGCCCTCCCGACATCCCTTTTCCCAGGCATGGGGGTCAATGGGTGGACAGATCCTCATTGGCCTCATCACAAGTGCTCACCTGCAGCTCAACAAAGATGAACTCATCACACCGAGATCCCAGATCCGGTGGCTCCAACAGCCTATCGATGCCATAAGCAATGCCCCCATTGAACTCCATGTGCCTCTGGATGATGGTGGCGTCGCCATTCCCCACCAGAAGCTCACCCTAGCAGAGGAAGAAAGCAACTTGTGATTCTGGCACATCCTACCTCCTGGCTGCACCACCCAAAGGTTTTCATTTTTGTCTGTCATGACTTCTCGGTCACCCCCTGTGTTCCTGACCACCCTTCCCGACTGCCAGTTTTCATGGCCATTTCTCCTAAGAAACAGCCTCTGTCCATGCAACACATGCTCTGTAAAGGTCATGGCACTGCACGGTTGTCTTCACAACCTGGTCACCATGAAGTGCACGTGCGTGTACCGCACGCCTCGGCACTTGCCCACCAGCTGGCTGCAGAGGCTCCAGCCTCTCTACAGGCTGTAGCCAGGGGCAGGGAGTGGCCCAGCCTGCAAGCCCCCCAGCTCTGTGTTCACTTCCTGCCAACGAGCAACATGGAGCACCGCTTGCCCCATGGCTATGCCCAGGGACATGTGCTCAGTGGAAAGCTGAGCCCAGCATCGCCATCACTCACCACGTGGGTTTTGCTGCAGCTGAACGAGATGGTGGAGCCGTGCATGGTCCGTATGGATTCGACTTGGGGCACATTTCCAGCAACAATCTGAGAGGGAAAAAGGAAACTATGAAGGGAGAGACATGCAAAACTGGCACCTCTTTCTTCTAACAGGATGCTTCCTGGTGAGGACAGGGGTCAGCAGCCACACAGAGATGGGGGGGTGACATGGCAGCATGTGAAGCTGGTGTGGGTGGACCAGTGTAACTATTCTGGGTTAGTCTCATGTTCCTGAACAATGAGAGGCCAGCATGTGTAAGCAGACCCTGGTTTGGCTCAGCTGGACTCTTCCCTTCATCATCCAAAGAGACAAGATCCTGTTTGTGAGGCTTACACTGACAGTCTAGGGGTTGATGTGACCTCCCAAAGAAGCTGATGGCAGAAGGTTTCAAGGCAGGTCTGCTGCACCAGAGGCTCATGATGAAGCGGTAGTTGCTCCAGATGCTCCAACAGCTTTGGGTCTTCCCAGGACAAAGTCCCTGGACTAATTATCTCTGTACTCAGCACTGGTGAGACTGTACCTTGAATACCGGGTTCAGTTTTGTACCCCTCACTCTAAGAAGGACATTGAGGTTCTGGAGCATGTCCAAAGAAGGACAATGAAGCTGGTGAAAGGTCTAGATTACAAGTCTTGTGAAGAGCAGCTGATGGAACTGGGATTGTTTAGCCTGGCAAAAAGGAGGCTCAGGGGAGACCTTATCGCTCTCTATAACTGTCTGAAAGGAGGTTGTAGCGACGTGGGCATTGGTCTCTTCTCCCAAGAAACAAGTGCTAGGACAAGAGAAAATGGCCTCAAGTTATGCCAGAAGAGGTTTAGGTCGAATATTAAGAAATATTTCTTCACAGAAAGGGTTGTCAAGCCCTGGAACAGACTGCCCAGTAAAGTGGGTATCCCTAGGGGATTTAAAAGGTGACCTGGCAGTGCTGAGTTAATGACTGAACTTGATGCTCTGAAAGATGTCTTCCACTCAAAACAATCCTAAGATTCTAATGTGCTGCATGTTCTACAGCAGCAAAATATTAGGAAAGGTCATTCTGGCATAACCATGGGCTGGTGGTGGCACCACACGTGGCCTCAGGAGGTAGAAGCCTGTTTGTTGTCACGTTTACCTTGGTGTCCCTGATGATGTGTGCTTTGAGGTAGGAGGCCAGCACATCCCGATGCTCTCTGCGGTACAGCCACTTCTGCCTTTTCTCTGAGAGGTTGTTAAACGCAGCATCTGTGGGCCACAGCATGGTGAAGGGTCTGTGCAGGGGGTCACTAATCAGTGGCAGCAGCTCTGCGTCCTGGCCGAGAGAAAAGAGGACAAGAAGCAAAAGCCACAAGCCCAAGCTGTCTGTGTACATGTACACAGCACCTCCCCAGTGCGCAGCAGGGGTCTGGTTGCTCACCTGCAGCAGCTTGCTGTAGATGGTGTAGCCAAAGGCCTCTGCCACTGCCGTGATATTTTGCTGCAGAGGGAAGAAAGCAAACAACTCTCACTAAGAGGTCCCATTCCAGGACCTGGAGCAGCAGTGCAGGGGAGAAACCAGGCAGTTACAGCTACAGTAGCTGAACACGACACGTTTATCTCTGTTGTCATCGTGCCAATGGATTTGGCCTGGCAAGTGTTGGCATTTAGTAGCTGCCACTGTTCTGAGTCACACTGGGTAGGTGCTGCTGTGGCAGAAGCTGGGATGAATTCCAGTACCCTGTTGTGCTGTGCAGAAAATGAGTTATTTACTGTAAAATGCAGGAGCTATAAGCTCCCAGCTTGTTTCAGGTGTATCAGAGAGACATTGTCAATCTCACAATGCAATTTGCTCTGCACTGGAAAAGGAGTGTGATGGTTGGTGTGGGACATGGTCCCCCTGCCTACATCCAGTACTGCTGTTCCCTAGTGACAGGTAAGACTCCTTCTGCCCCAAATATAGCTATACCACAAATGCTGTCACCTTCACAAGCCAAATCCATGCCCTTAGACAACTCTTGCACAGATAGAAACAGGAAGGAAGAGCATCAGGGACAATATTAGAGCTGCTAGGAGAAAGAACTGCACCCAGTCCTCACCATGGCAGGTATCAGGGCACAGTCATTGCTTCATCCTTACCTGGGAGATCTTTGAGGAAATGTTATGGTCTACCAGCCCACTTGGAATCAGGATCTTGTTGATGAAATGAATGACCCCATTCATGCTGACAATGTCACTTGTGACCACTTTGGCTTCCTCATTGAGATAGATGCTATTCTGAGAGAGAAAGGATGCGATGAGATATTCACACCCATGGCACTACCCTGTGAGCCATCTGCAGGCCCTAGGCAAGTCAGTCGCTACAACCACAGTGGCCTTCAAATGACAGCCAGTGACATCCTGACAAGTGGGACAGGGAAGGGAACTGTGGCAGAGAACTACCTCTTTGACTGTGATCTTTATTTTGTGGCCAGATAATGATGTAAGAGACTCTTGGGCTTCCAAGTCACTGGACAGCAATTTCTGGCAACCCACCATGTGGTAGCGAAGCAGGTCTCGGAGGAGTCCTCTGCTCCTCCACTCCTCAAACTACGGAGAGAAAACAAGAATGAGGTCACACTGTGGGGACTTTGCCTTGCAGGGGGGCCCCCCCAGACCTGATAAGGGAGACCTGAATTGCTCAAGCCCCCTCTGACCCATCCCTGCAGGCAAGTATTGGGGCAATTTTGGCAGTTGTAGTTGTTTCAGTCTCTATCTCAACCCGGGTGTCTTCAGATGTAGTTTGGGTCCCTGCCTCAACCACAGTCCTCTGAGAGTACTCAACTGTGGCTCGATAGGCACAGGCCAGGCCCCAGGCCCCAGTACAGCGCTAAGAGCTGCTGGTTCTCATCGGGGTAGGCAAGGCGCCCTTCTATTAGATGCTGTGTCAGTTTGGCAGGGTTGCTTGCCTGTTTGGGGGCAAAGTCCCAGGCTACAGGAGGTGACAACCATCCCATGAACCTTCCCAAATCCTGACAGACCCCTTGCAACCCAGGGACAGGCCACCTCAGGGCACATTTCGGTGTCACCCCACCTGAAACTTGTCTCCTCTCACACCAAACTAGGATCAGACTACACACAACCTGGATTAGGCCAACTATATTGATCAGTAGTATTAAGAAGCTCACGTAAGGGTGGATGAGGACCTTTGGAGCACGCACAATAAAATCATCTACATCAATTTCTGGGAGAGAGAGGGGGATGTATTCACTCATTTTCTCCCCAAGGTAGCCCCCCCAACACACCAGTCCCCCCAAAGTGCAGTTTTGAGAGCTTTGGGAAATTTCAACCAGCATAACAAAACCAGCATTCAGGTCCCCTGATGGAGGACAAGTGACCACACTGGCCTTGAGGAAGTGATGCCTGGGATACGTGGTCACTGGGAACTGTTCCTTAATTAGGCGTGTGGGGGCACTGCACAACAAGACCTGTCGGTGATGACATTAGGATATTCCATTACACTGACACCAAAAAGCTGTTAGGTAAGAACTTGGTTCACAGAGTCACGAATAAGGATCTCTCCTCCCTCAGGTCTCCACTTGCCCCAAACATCCCACTTGTTGTGACTAGAAGGACTAATGGAAGTGGAATGTCAGGGCCTGGGGCACAGAGAAGGAAGAAGAGGTCTTCATCACAGATGCCTTGAAGACTTGCTGTTACCAGCCTGTAGTATCCAGGGACAACAAAAGTCACCATGCATCAATGGTTTAGCACACGCCTCTGAGGACCATGGAACAGGGTCTCTTGTGAAGGTCTCCTTACAACAGGAGCCATCCCCGTCCCCCTGCCCAGACTCTGCAATGAGTTGTCCTCCAAACCTCCACTTTTACACTGATGCAGAATCTGGGATGCCTTTAACCGTCTGCAGTGCAGTCCCTTTGCTTCAGTTCACTGGGCACGACAGCTCCAAAGGGGACACTGCCACAACTGGAGCTTGCCAAACACCTGACAGCGTTTGGGATGGAAGGACACTTACTGTTGTGGTGTTTCCTATGAAATCTGTCCGTGGCACGAAGACAGTGAAAGGCCCTGCCCCACTGAGCTCCTTGATTCTTTCTGCCTGTGGCAGAAGAGCATTTGTGGAAAGGAAGACAGAAAACACAGTTCCAGTTAGCAAGACCCTTTGCAGAAAGCCCTAAGTGGGATTTACTACATGGAGATGGGGACAAAGCTGTTTGTCACCAACCAGTATCATCTTAAAGAACACAGATGCATCTTCAGTCCTTCCGAGCTCCTTAAACAAAGAGAAACAGCTGGTGTTAGCAGAGTCCCTTCCAATGCCTCCTCATCAGCCAGCACAGTAACTGCTCCTTGCACTCCAGGTCACTTTCCCACCCCATGAAACGCTGGCTCTCCTGACAGACCATAGTGATCTTTCCCTCCTTCTCTTGCCAGCACTCTGGGCATGGATCACATGGAGGTTACAATGCTGGCAGTGGCCTCTGCCTGGACCATTCACATCACAGATGCTGCAGGATGGAGTGGACAGAGAGCTGAAAGCTGGCTGCTTCTGCAGCAACATTCTCATAGGTTTAACTGCTCCTGTGCTTATGGGACACTTCAAGTGCTTCACAAAACCTCTGCTTTCACCTCACTGTGTTGCCACTACCAGTTCTGGAATGCTATCCAGTGGCATACGCAGGCTTGGCAGGGCAAACTCCCTCTTCTTTCCACACTTTCAGTAAGAGCAGAAGCACAGAACTGAACCCATCTCTTTTCTCCCAGATTTTCTGTGGGGATGACAGCTTTTATTTACCACTACCAGAAAAGGTCACCAGTCTGCCCAAGGACAGCTGCTATATTGGCAATAGAGCCAGAGCCAGACTGCTGAACTCCAGACTGGATCCCGAGTCCTGGTTTGGCCACAGGGTATACCTGTCCTGATCCCACAGAATGGGAGAAGTGGGTTCCCCTTGGGGGAAAAAAAATTACTCCCATTTACTTATGACATTAAAAAACCAGCACCTTGGAGGTATGGCCAGTGCTGCTGGCAGATCAGTAGTGTTTGAATCACGACTCTCTTTGGAGCAAAGTCTCTTTACTGTGATTCTCTCCCACAGCTGGCACACCAAATACCCCTATGATTTATGGATAGTTTGCCTCAGAGCACCTCTCTCCACTGCTACACCACATATGTGTTGGTATAACACTACAGATCTGCTTACCCACAGCTTACACTTGGAAGGGAGGGAGCAGTTTGCTGCAGGGCAGGGTCCCCAAGCACAAAAGATGCTGCACATGCTTCTCACCTGATACACTTTGCCACGGCAGGTGAAGCCATCTCCGATACTGTGCCAAGAGCAGGAACAGTTTCGAGTGCCAGGGCCCGTGTACTTGCAGATCCCAAAGGGACTACAGCCTCCATTGTTCTAGGGAGAAAAGGAAAAGGCTTGCACAGCAGGGCATCATCAACAATTTGGATAGTGACTTGCATGCGGGAGCTGCTAACTGCATCCAGCCCAGAGAAAAGAAAACAATTTCTCCCATCTGTCTAGTGCCTTAGAATAAACCTCACCAAATCCTCAAGGGCTTTTTAGCACCAAATCCTCCCAGGAAACAAGACAGTCACACCTTCTTTTGGAATCCAGACTGATGAGAAAACCCATGATTCAGAGAGACATTTTGACATGGCAGCAATGCCATGAGCACAGATTCCTCTTAAGCTTTTGCATGTGTCCCACACAAAATGGATGCAGAGAAACAAGCCCACATGTCCAACTTCATACCCCTGTTTCCACCCTGCTTCTCCCACAAGCGGGAGTGCCAGGTGGCCAACAGACCTACTTGCAGGTCACTGTGAGCTGCAATGGAACCAAACACACCAGGAAATCCCTCTGTATGTGAAAAGGCAAGACAGCCAGCTCCAAACAAGCAGGCTAACCCTCTTCTTGCTGTTAAGTGTTGGGAGAAAGAAATGCTGCAGAGCTGTGGTCTTCACCTCTGGTATCAGCAAAACAGCCATACCTGTTGGCACAAGTTGATGGGGTTGCACTGGCCGACACCGTCCCCACTGTACCCAGGAAAACAGTTGCAGGCAACCTGGAGGGAGAGCAGACACTCAGTCTGAAACTCAGCCCCGTATAAACACACAACAGCTGGGCTGGATAGAAAGCGTGTGGTATAGCACACATGGCTACATTCTGGAATGACCATGCTTGTGGCAACAACAAATAGAACCTGAGCCTGCCTTCAGCCTCTGGCCAACAGAATGCTTCTGCTTTCAAGGAAACAGCAAGTTTTTCATGCCCTTCCCAGGCCACTTTTCTATGTGGACAGTAGTAAGCAGAAGGCAGAAGCAGTGCACTGGAAGGGACCGTCTCTAGGAGAATTACACAGCTCTGACAGCCTCCAGAATAGTGTCCCCCTGACAGCCATCCCCCCGACTCACCTTCCGCGGGCCTGTTTTAACGCACTCCGCGTGCGTGTGGCAGCCGCCGTTGCTCTCCAGACAGAGATCAATTTCTGCAGCAAAACAACAAGGCCACGTTATCGCTGAGGGCTGCTCGAGGCATCTGGAAACTGGTGACGCAAACAGTTACTGGGAAACAACAGAGAGGACTTCCCCAGCTTGGGAAACATTTTGTTGGAAAAGTAACTTGTGATAGTAGAGGAGTAGGGTACAAGTGCAAGTTCTACTCCTGCCACGCGTGAATCTCTGAGTTGTGATAAATTGGCACACAGAAAATCCCAGCCCTGCCTGGGTGTGCTTTAAAGGATACGAGAGGTCTGGAGTCTCCCGCAGCTCCATCTCTATCTCAGAGCAGCACTGCGAGAGACTGTTCTCACCTTCTGTCTCTGGGCCCTCCACAACGTGCATCAGGGCAAGAAACCTCTCAGGGTTCTTTTGGTTTGAGACCAAAACACTTATCTGAGGGAGGCCATCCAGCAGGACAGGTGCCAAGGGCAGTGAGACCTCTCTGCCCTGTTTTGGGTGGCACTGTGCTGGGGCAATGATGACCACATCACCAGCCAGGACTTGGGAGAATGCTGAGTGCATGCCTACAGGTGCGTACACATGCACACGTGTGTATGGAAACACCTCAACCAAAAGCAGAATGACAGCTGAATCAAGATCAGCCAGCAACTGCTTGCTTTGAAATAATCACAGCATGAGCAAAGTGAAAGGAAAATTGAGTTATTCAACACCTTAACCTGAAATTTTAATGCTTTTAGCCTGAAATTCCCCTTTGCATGGATGATGCCTCACCGCTGTCATCGAAACATGTACTGAGCTCTCACCCATGCAGAGTGTTCCGTCTCCAGCGTAGCCTTCCTTACAAACACAGGTTCTCTCCCCTGGGGACACTTTAGTACACACGGCATATATGGAGCAGCCGCCATGATCGACAGTGCACGGATCTATTTCTGTGACCACAAACAAGAGAAGCAGAATCAGCTCAGAGCATCTAGGGAAGGTGAACTGTGCCAGAATGATCACCCCTCTTGACAAAAATCACAGCGCCTTATTAAAATCCCTTTGTATCTCCATAAAACTGTAGGTCCTTTAGAGGCAGGGAGCCTCATCTGGATTTGAGAGAGACCAGTTCAAAGTCATGTTTTGCTTAGGTAACCCCCAAAATGGGACTAACAAGTCTTTCTCTCATAGCATTTGCTCACCAAGGACGATGGTTCTCACTGAGGATGATGGTTCTCTCTGAGGACTAAGGGTTAGATGAGAAAAAAAAGAAAATTTCCTGCACAATGTAAATGTTGGAGTTTTCTGCTTTTTTCCCCTCTCACTTATTTTCAAACAAGGACCATACTGAAAAGAAACTGTGATGTCTTCCAGTGTTTTGACTGTTACAATTTAATCACTCTGGTGTTTTTTCTTGTCTGTTTGCTTTTGACATAGACCAGGTTTGTATGTAGCTCTAGAGCAATATCCCAAAGTCCTGCCTCATTTTGGCACAACTGCTGTGCTACTTCTACCTGCTTTTGGCATGGCGTCCTGGGATTAGTTCGGGTTAATTCTCACCAGCAGCTGCTGGCCCAAGCAGTTGGGAGGGGCTGCAGCTGGATAATCAACAGAACCAGCCAATGGGACAGTTGATACCATACTGGGTCATGCCCCTATATAAGGGGAGGGCTGGCCAGGGGTTGGGGTGCCTGTTTTCAACTTATTTCAGTGTGGCTGGAGCAGGGGAAGTTGGTGTCTTGGGCACAGGTAGAGCCTTCCCAGCTTCTATTATCTTCTTTGTCTATTATTTCACTAGTACTATTGTTAGTACTGTTTTTTTCTTCTCTCTTTGTGTTGTTTTATTAAACTGTCCTTATCTCAGCTCCTGGGGTCTCACCTTTCTTATTCCTCCTATTTCTTCTTCCCATCCTGCAGGAGGGGGGTGGAGGGGTAGGGGGAAGTGGTGGGTGAATGGCTGCATGGTGTCTAGCTGCCAGCAGAGGTTAAATCATGACGCATAGCCAGCAAATTGGAGAAGCACAACATTGTAGAGAATTGAAGCATCCATATACCAGGGATTCATGGTTAGAATTGTTTTATCTTTACCACAATTGCTGTGATATCAGAACTAATACAATCCATTCATGTGCATCTCTCCACAAACAGTAAGAAGTGCCCTGCTACACTTGCCTGACTGTTTATCCCTCTCTCATAGGCTTTAGCAACATTAAGAGTGTCCCGTGTAAAGCTCTGGACTGGAAAACTCCTGTGCCAAAGCATGGCAGAGTTCACAGTGGATGGCTGAGAGGAAAAGGATTCAAATGATCTTTCCCCTGGCAGAATCATGTCATTTATTTCACAAATAAAACGTTTATGTTTGTGTAACTTCAACAGGTGTTTGCAAGCCTTGAATCTTGCCCACACTTGCTGGACATACCTGTGCAATGAGTCCCATTCCCTGTGTATCCAGCAGAGCAGAAGCACATAGGTGATGAATCTGCAGAACTATTGAGGCAGCTGAAACAAAAAAGGGATAAACAATCAGTGATGACACCTCCTGATTTGCTAGGCCAGTAGGATACTCTGTACAAGTCTGGTTAGAGAGCACAATGACCACAGGAGGAACACGCCTGAAGCTGCTGTGTATTTCTTTACAGCACCAAATACTCATGTCATGCTGGCCAGAGAGATGGCACCCAGGCACAGGCTTCACCTCTCGCACAGCTCTCCTTCATATCCATGTGCTTCTGCTCGGTACAATGGACACAGCTGGGTCCCAGTACCATAAAACAGAAAAAGGATGGAGAAGGCAGCAAGAGGGAGTCATCACAGCCCATCAACCTGTTTAAATCCTTGGTGAGGGCAGGCAAGGCAGAAAGGGCTTTTAAATGGCTGCTCCACAAATAAGGCCAGACTGGGAGTGCTTTGTAGTCTCCTCTTGCTCCCATCTGCACATGCAGAAGGAGCTTGGAAAGAATTCATGCTCAAACAGACAAATTCCCTGGGGAAACTGGATGCAGCTTAGCATCAAAAAGTTAATTTTCCTGAATGGAACTGACATTTATGCATCTTTAATGAGTAAGCACCTTCTCCCAGCCCTCTGTGAAGCCCTAAACACAGAATCACCACTATGTGAACACATACAAACACACATGGCTTCCTCAGAATCACCCAGCCCCCTTGTCTATACTTACTTGGCCATTTGATGGCAAGTGTTATTGCATAAGTCAATCTTGATTCCTGCAAGAGAAAACACAAATGTGACTTGGCGTTTTCCATGTAGCACTTGCTGGGGCCACTTCTGCCATTTAGAGTGAAGGATGCTGAAAACAGCCCCTCTGCCATACTGCCTGGTGATGGGAGACACCAGCAGTTATGATCACTCTCCTGTCCTCTGTGGCAGCAGGAAAACCTCATGGGATTTATGTTTTGGCACTTTGCAACGGGGTGAATTTGATGTTCTATGTCTGAGCTAATGGTTCACTATGATCCTACCTCCTTGGCCTCCACACTGCTTGGAAGGAACTCTCATTAATCCAGACGTACAAGGCCACTTGGCTTTGTCCCTTTTGAAGCAAAAGGATTAACTTTTTTCCACGCTTTACATTTACACTAGGTAGGACAGCTCCACTCAATTTCCATTTCTAAACGCCCCCAAAATATTTGACTTCACTACAAAATCAATCTTTGTGTGCAAACCTTTAAAATCACAGTCTCTGGGAGCTCGGGTTCCTCCTCACCCCAATGGTAACCATAATCCCAAATCCCAGGCACAACCATCTTCAACATATTACTTTGACATACAATAACATTTATTGAGAACTACAGACTGTGGCTTGAGCTCACCTAAATTAATGGATCTGTGAGCAGAAAAGGCAACTCAGGAGACACACTGGAGCCCTCTGGAGGCTTCAAGACAAGCCCTGTCACCTTCTTAGGAAGTAACAGGAGTCATGGCCAATCCAATCTGGCTGGGAACTTCCCTCTCTCTTTCCCAGGGCAAGGGAGATGCCTCAAATCTCCATGGAGATGAAAGCAGGAGATAGGCTCGCCTTTTTATGAATTTCACCCAGATAACTTGAAGGCTCATGTGCTGTTGGGGAAGCCACACTGCAAATGCAGCTTGTGTGCAGGAATGAGTTATCACAGTTTGGAAAGCCTTTTGTGGGATGCAAAGTATGCGCGACTGTGGTCACCTTGCTCAGCTAACACAAAATTGCTCTGGCAACTACAGAGGATCATGCAGATTTCTCTGCCAAAAAGACAGTATTACACCACATGTATCTGCACACTCACGTACTTTCTTGGCAGGTAGGGCCCTTCCACCCTGGGAAACACTCACAGCTCCCATCCCCTTGCAGTCCATCGTTACATATGCCGTTGTCGCAGGCACATTCTGCAGGGAAAATATAAGCACTCATCATTGAGAAACCAACAAGGTCTCACAAGCAGAGCCTTGCTGCCACTTCACTGTCTGCTCTGTTCCTAATCCAAAGCATCAATCTGCCATAAGAAAAATGTGACAGGAGTATCAGCTCTTTTTCCTTCTCTATTAGGCCAAAATGCCCAGGAATAGACCACCCACCTCTGGTTCCTGCAGTTTGGATGGCAGCAGGATGAGTGGCATGGCACAGTCATGCCTTGGTTTGAAGATGAAAAATGGAGCCACTCCTCTGGCTGACCACATGTGCTCATTCACTCCCACCATCCCTCTCTCAGCAGCCTGTTTGCTCTTTGCCTGTCTCAGAGATCTTGGGACATTTCTTGCTTCCCACCACCCCTCTCCAGAGCTGAGATGTGGCTGCTTTTCTCCTCTTGCAAGCAGGACAGTAGAGACAAGCTGCAATAGCCGTCAGTGTCACCTGATTTGCAGTCAGCTCCGTATCGGCCCACTTCACACATCTCACAGGCAGTGCCGTGGAAACCCTCCAGGCACCGGCACTCTCCGCTGCCCTCGATGCCATCCTGGCATTCACCATTCCCAGAGCACCACTGGCCTGGCTTCCCTGGGCACATCTCACACATGTGTCCGTAGTAGCCAGGGCAGCAGACGGACCTCTGAAGAACCAAGAAGAACAAACTGGGGTGAGCTGTCTTGTGCAGCACAGACGAGGTACAGCTGTATGGTGGAAGTTGCTCTATTCCTTTCACTGTGTGATAGACATAATTTCTGACAACACATGAAAGGGCCAGGTGTGCACAGAGAAGATGGATTGAATCCCCTAAAATGAGGCGTTCTGTTGCCCAGAGCTTCATGTAAAGATCTGCTCTGCCTTTGAGCAACACTGGCCGTTTGGTGAGTAACAGAAATGTTCAGTCCTTTGCCCATCTAGCCTATCTCCTGCCTGTGTCCCTAGAGTGATCCATCAGTAAGATAGTTTGTTGGGCAGAGAAAGGCTTTGCCATAAGTTGATTTGTTCAAAAGCCTGATTTAACTGCTCTCACTTCTTTCTGCATCTACCTATGGAAAGGGGAAACCATGATGGGACCAAGTTGGACAGTACAGAGGAAGAGAAACATCATCTAACGAAGGGCTGCAGAAGTGGCCAGTGAGATACAAGCTGAATAACTGAATAGCAGATAGCTGAATAACAGATAACTGAAGCTCTCCGTGTGTCTAGTATATGTCCACACTTTCCAGGGAGATTCTTCAATATGTGTAAGTGCTCAAATTCACATAAGTCTTTCCTTTACCATTTCCTTTTCAAGTGTTTCCTCCCAGACACACATTTTCACAAAACTGGTAGGCGCCATAATAGCTGTGAGACCTTCTGCTCCTCCCTTTGCTCCGGCTCCAGTTTGTCATCAGTTATTCAGCAAGGCACATGCACGAGCAAAATACCATCATTCATGCCTCATTTCCTTAGGAAATCAGGCTACAAACACTCAGCTCTTTCTCTTCCTCTTCAACACAAAACCCAAAGCAACAATACAAAAGTGGCAGACCACAATCCATCACTGGGCAGACATTTCCACAGGTTTGTTTTTTCTCCAGTGCCCTCTGTCTCCAGGATGGAGAGTGACTCCCAGGCAAGCCCAGACTCAGCTACGCCATGGTACAAATGCAGCCAGGACATTGGTGCAGGCTGGATTTCCATGGCTGTATTTCTAACAGTCCTCTTGCTTTTGTGAAAATGAATCTGAGGCAAATGTTTTTCTTACCAGAGAAACTTTTGCACAGGTGAAATGGCAGCCGAGTATTCCTGTATCCCCAGAGCGTAATTCACAGCGAGCCAGATTCTTGCTTCCTGGCAATTCCTGCAGATATAATTAATACAGATGCAGATAGAAGATACTACAATATTTAGACAAATGTTGTTCATTTTGGCACATACGGCAGTGTTCTTGCCTAACAGAGGAATAATGCTTTTTATCCTATAGGAACAGCCCTAAAAGTTTGGACTGTCCAAAGATGAGACCATTGAGGCATCTCTAGATGCGATGTCACCATACAGAGTCTATTTTGTTACCTGCCAAATCCATTGTATACATGTCAGTATGAATACTGAGAAAAAGTAAATGGATTTTTTTTTGGCATAAAGTAATGAAGCCTAAGAAGCCAGATCTGGTTGCTGGCAGTTCACTGCCAGCAGAGAGATAAAATGTTTGGTTGTTTTCCTCTCTGGTGATGTTTGTTACTCACTCACAAACAAAATGCAGGCACAACTTGCCCATCTGTGTGAACAAATCACTGGTCCAGGCTGGGAAATTGCTATTGCACCCCTAAGCTGGCTTTCCTTGATGATAATCTCAAAAGAGAAAAAGATAAAAAAGAAGACATTTCTTCTTCTCTGATAAGGAGGGGAACTTCTCAAGCTGCATGCTCTGAAGGGCTCCTGAAATTCAGGCAGAGCCTGGTGCCAGCTCTGTGAGGAGCCTTATGGTTCACATTTGTGTTTTTCCTGTGTATGCCTCCCTTGGTTTCTGCCTTCTCTTGGCTTCTGCTGTCTCTGACAAACCTTGCTAATGAATGAGCCACCGAGGGACTCAAGGGCACATATTTTCAGGTATCAAGATGACATCTATAGAGCAATAAAAGGACATCAAAGCACTATCTGCAAACAGTCTGTGAGTGTCAAAGATATCTGTAAGATTAATCAAGGACTCACCACAAGAACTGATCCAGGAGGACACTTGATCCCCTTCTCACACTTGCCGCATCTTGACTAGGGCACAGAGAACAGGACAAGTCACATGTGTGCCCTCTACCCACGTCACACCAAGACACTAATCTTGAATTACAAATGGTGCTGTACAGGCTGCTGGCTGGGACAAAGACAAAGATGTATTTATCTCCGTGGCTCAAAACACCAAAAGAAGAAAAATCATGATGCATGACCCTCAGATCCTGGCTGCTATCAGTTTCACATAAGGTCTTGTTCCTGCACTCCAGTGGTGTACACAAGGTCTTATTTCTGCACTCCAGAGACTGTACTACAAAATAAATCAGAAGACATCACGTGCTACACCTTCTACTGACTCTCTGAGTTGGGGTAGGGCTTTCTGCAGGCCTGGAGTTCCTTCACGCAAGCCTGCAAATATTTTTTTTTCTGATCTGTAACAAGGCAGGCATACCTTGGTTTGACCCTGCAGTATTCAGACGGCCAAGAGCAACAAAATACATGCAGGCTGGACTCCGGCCATGACTCCCAGGCAGACTACAGCATTTCCTGGGGGACCTTGTGGTCATGCCACACAAGAATTGGGCTGGATTCTCCTTCCACAGCTGAGTATCTGGGAGTTCATCCACCAGCCTGCCCCATGGCTAGCACTGTGAGAGAGCCCCAGCAAGTGAATGGAAGGTGATCTGCATAGGAGCTGCAGATCTGCTGCAGCAGAAGTATAAAGTCTGAGGCTAGTAGTTGCCAAGTCTTCACAATGCCCCATCTCACATGAGGCTCACCTGGGGCCAGACCACAAGCTACTGTCTCATCCATGTGGAAGAGACAAGGAAGGTTGTCTGCTATTCATCAGTTTGGTTCATCCTGTGAAATGGTGATCAGCTCTTTGGCAATCATCAATACCTTTTGTATAGTGGTGGTATTGGCAGTGCAACGATTCTTCTGTATCTGGAGGACCTGTGAAACCCCAATCAGCATGCCATTTGTCGTCTCAAGAAATTTTCCATCCAAAGGAATATTATTGACAAACTTCTGCAAAGGAGAAGAAAAGGGCTGAGACGATAACCTTCAACTCCACTGTCATGGATTGCTTATCAGACAGCCACAGTAGGTAAACGTTTAAGGGTGTGCAAAACACAAACGGGTGTATCCAGCCACTAGCCATAGAAAGTGACAGGCCAGGACAGATCTTTAGATGGCAGAACTGTCTCCCTTACCTGGGTGCTGTTCTGATAAAACATTAGCCAGTAGGAGAGCCCTAACATGCTGTTCTTATGAATTCCACTTCTCAAGTCTGTGGGCAAGAGCTTCTCTCCCAGTACAATGTGGTACTGCACTGTCTCGTTGTCCTAAATCCACAAAAAATGCAAATATTAGGACTCTTTTGACTTCCTAGACTACAATTCAGTTTGAAGTATGTCATAAGAAGAGTTCCTAAGCATTCCATTAGCATTGTCTAATTAAGCCCACAGAGCCTAGTAACTCCCTGTCACTGATGACTAATCACACCTGTAGACTGTAACTGGATGAAGCCAGAAATGTTTTTTGGAACCTCTCAAAAGGTTGAAAATTGCCACAGATTTGCCACAGCCAGTCAGAAAGGGGAACATATTGTGCCATTTACAGATATACAAATCTACCCAGGAATTTGCATTTGAAATATAAATACTCTTTTCAGATGCCATTGCAGCACCCCAGGATACCCTCTCATTTCCCTCTGCCACATTTCTCCCAGCTTTTTGCATCAGATGTGCTTCTCCTCTCCATGATCAAATCCACCAAACTCAAGTTTATGATCTGACGGTGTGCATGTCCCTGTACTTACAGCAATATATATTCAAACAGAAGCAAGCAGTGAGCTTACCAGCTGTGTCACATTGGCAGCATGGCAGTACTCCTCGATGGAATTATTTCCAGGAACAAAAACTGTATATTTTTCTGAGGACTCAATTTTTCCCATGAGCTGGTATTGCTAAAAAATGTCCAAACAGTAATATTAGCAATTATGCTTATACTCACTAAAAACCAAACCAGACATGAAACCAATTGCAAAGGCAAGAGTGCTGGAGGAAATGCTTGAAAATGTGATATATTACTTATCAGTCTAATTGCTTCCTCCTCCTCCTGGGCTAACATAAATGCAGATTCTTGATCATGAACAAGCCTTCATTTTTCTCTAGGTTTCTCTGCTGTGTACAAGCATGAGAAAGCCTGCAGTAGATAGTCCATCTTCCACATTTCAGTGTGGAAGAATATGCCAGTGATATAGAGACCTTACTGTAAGTAAGTCAAAGTTGCTCTAAAGGGCTTTCTTAGAAGATCCCTCATGAATGGCAGGAAACAGGTGGTCTCCCTTTTCTCTCCAGGCAGTCCAAATGTAGTTCCACCAGTACAGGGTAAGGTGGGCATTTGCTCAAAAGACGGTTCTGACACCACAGCAGTGCTCCCCTCAGCTGCCTACCTGTAGCAGTTCCCTGAACATGCTGAATGAGGCAACTGTCTCGAGCTGTTTCTGCAGACCTGGAGGAGTTGGTGGGATATATTCTGAAGGTGGCAACAAAACCTGTGGAAAAGCAGGCTCATAAGCAAGGTTGCACAAGGGCCTCTGGGGAAAAATCACCCTAGACTGCTGCCTTGCTTGCAAGAAAAGCAATTAGAAATGGCCTCCTTTTACACAGTTCTGCAGCAGCCATAACTCTTCTTCTGACAGACATGGAACTCCCCTCCTGCTTGTCCCGGAGACAAATATTTTAAACATTAGACACTTCTGCACAGTAAACATCTATCAGGACCTTGTGATAACCAAATATATTTTTGCTATTATATCCCTTCCTAACTGTCCAGACATATATTCCTCCTTGGCCACATCACAGATACTGCACCACAAACCTGCTCCTACAACTGCAGCATTTCCCAGTGTCACATGCACCAATGTACCTTACTGAGGATGTGAATAATGCCATTGCTGGCAGGGATGTCGCTGATGACTATGCTAGCATTCTGGATGGTTAATACCTGCAAAAATATCAGAGGAAGAAGCCAAAGGATCAGAAATTGCCAAGCAAGTTCAAAACAAATATATTGTTCATTCAAGGTTGCTCATGACTGATGTGGGTACAGCTTCTGAACAATGTCTGAATTTGAAGGCATCAATTCAGGTCCCCATTTCAGGCTCCCCACTGGACACAGCAGCTCTTGAGCAGTTTCGTTTGATACCAGTATATTATGTACGAAACCCTTACGCCGCTGCTGGTGTTTATCTGCCAACGGGTCTGTGGGTTGAGGGTGGGTAGTTCTGGCCTGTCGTACTTCTTCAGCTTTTCACCCGTGAAGACACCTTCAAGAAAGTGGGCTCTGAAGGGAAAAAGGCAGGTAATGAAAAGATTAGGGCACTGCTTGTAATAACAGGGAGATAAGACTATGCCAAAATTTACGTCTCTCACATGAAGTAATTAATTATGTGGAGGGAATGATGGAAGGAATTACTTATTCTGATGCCATCTGCATCTACATGACAGGGAAAATCTCTCTGCAAATATCTGAAAAATACACCCACTTGCCGTTGTCTGTGGTCTGTTATGCTTTAAAAGCCTACTAAATTCCTTGCCTGACAGATATTTAATCTTGCTTCTATACTTATCTCAAGATAACTCCTTATTAGTCTTGCACAAGCAGAAATCCAGTTCATGGCTTTGTTACTATTGTTTGGCATAGTAAAGGCAGGAGTCTTCTCGCACCTGACTAAAAATGGCAGCATGTAGGGAGTCAACCAGAAATCTTTCTCAGTCTTGCTCAAGTTTTTGATAGCTTCCTCCGATGGCACCAGGACAGTGACATTGATTCCTGCTGGGATGCTGAAGAGAGATTTCTGTTGTCCAAAGCACAAAAATGAACAAATAAGACAGGCCACTGCCACATGTGTACCACAAAATATAACCAACACCCATCCTGCTTTTGAAGTCATCTGCATGAGAGGAATGTGAAGCAAGGGAACCCATCCTCAGAAGCACAGCAGGCTCTCTTGGGCACAACAGGTAAGTGCTCTTGGCAGTCAATAAATGCCAATAAATGCCACAGGTGACTTGTCCAAAAGAGCTGACACCAGTTTGCTAAGGGAGAACCTGCTGCTTTAAGCCCTACTTTCATACTTCAGTTAATCTTGAAACCCATTCAATCATATCCATAAATCCTTTTTGAACCCTCCACATCAATTTTAAGATTATTCCTGGCAAAAACGTTGCGTGCAGCAGGACAGGTAAGCTAAAGTTCAGCTAGATGCTGTACATCGCAGCATGTTTCCACAGACTCGCTGATGTCTGCAGAGTGTCTCTGTTGTTGTCGCACCAGAGACAAGGAAGCAGTAACAAGGAAAGGAACACATACACAGTCTAACTTCTCAAAGCCTGTTCTTCTGAAAAACAGATATTATAATGCTACCCCTTTTTCCTTCCCTTCTGTGCTATTTTACCATGGTCACGAGTTATAGATGACACAATCATGAAAATTAAGTGTAACACAGCCCTGGCTTCCTCTTGTGCTAGAAACAAGACCCCCAGAATATGCTCATGACTCTTACTCTATCCCAAACTCCAGAGCTTTTCTACGTGCTTGCTCTGTAATGATTTCTCCTTCACTGCCGTTTTGTTTTCCTCTAATGAAAAAGATAAATGGAATTGCTCTTCCTTTAACAGCTGGGTTTGCAGAGACTTCACTTCTACAGAGCTTACCCATGTGGGCATCCCATGGCTGTTCTTACCTTAACCCAGTTGTAGAAGCCTGTGAAGTGGGAATTCCTGGCCAGCTCCTTCCAAATAGAAATAACAGAATGGTTACCCCTGGTAAGAGCTGAGATTGTGGGGCTGGGAGACCCAGGGTAGGGGAAAAGAGCCCTTTGCAATATCAAATCTGGCAATAATGACTTAGACATTCCTCTCACCTCACAGCCACTACAGGCACCATTTATCATGGGGAGGGATGTGCACTCCTGAAACCAAACTTCAGCCATTAAAAAGCTATATTCCCAAACAAACAAACTCTTTTCTACTCATCTGCAATTGCTCATGTTTACCAGGGACAGGGATTGAATTGACAATGGTCTTTGATATTTCTAATGACAGAAAATGGCTCTAGCAACTCTAACCTGAAAAACCTTCTGAACAACAAAGAAAAGATGACTCATTGCACAGGACAGTGAGAGTGAAGCAGCTTAGGAATTACTTCCAGTGGTTTCACTGGCAATAATTGGCCTTGGCATCGGTTTGGTCCCTGTGGCCTTGGGACATGCTTGTGCTGTCAGGCAGGGGCTGGGAGGATGACTCAACTCAGGTAACAGAGAAGGACAGTGAGGGCAGAGCCATTTCTCTCAAGTCTCAAGAAGACCTCGGACATTTGCTTTTTACTCACTTTTAGAATGTCCCCGTAGCATGTCATGCCATCCCCAGCATAGCCTTCAGGGCAAGCACAGGATCTGTCTCCTCCACCAAGGGGTACACACGTAGCCTGAAAATACAAGAAAAGGAGAAATGAGAGAGCAAACACAGGTTATGCACTGTCACACCTCTCTAGGAATTGAACTCTGGTCTTCCATGGCCTGGGCTAGAGGAGAACATACAAGCACCTTCCTCCTGTTGCCTTTATGGTGGCACTGAAGTTTTATCTCATGCAGGCCAAGTCTAGGTGATAGTTTTGGTTGTGTGAACACACAAAAATTAGAGTATCTGCCTTTATAACACCTCTGTTCACTCCAGTAACATGACATAATAAAAAAACCTTGCAATTCGATTGATGCCATGGCTGAAAAACTTCTGTCAGGGAACAGAAGAACCTCCACTGTCATGCCAGCCTTGGCAGAGCTCTTTAGCTACTCACCAAGTCATGGCAGCCACCGTTGTCCATAAGGCATGGGTTGATTGCATCACAGTTGTAGCCATCACCAGCATAACCCCTCTTGCAAACACACTTGCTCTGCAAGAAAGAGACATTTCAGTTTTATAGACCTATTTTACCATCCTCATTTGCTACCCTGAGATAACAAAACCTATTATTAATTTATTTTCCTAAGTTTTCTTACTGGTCCCTCAAGACCTGGAAAAGTGGAGATATTTCCTTAGCAGAGCATCATAATCTATCACAGCACACACGCTGCCTGGTTACTCAATCACATTGATCCCTTGCACTGCTTGGCTGGGTGGGGGTGTCACTTGAAGGTGGTGGTTTCCAGCTTTATTTCCAGCTTTTCGGAGAATGACACAGACTTAGTGAATGTCAGGGAGAGGAGAGGGGCTCATTTCAAAGGTTCCTACTTTCAAGATAGCAAGAAGAGCACTTGCACACCTCACATCACTAAAAACTGCTAAAGCTTTGGCACCTTTTCTCAGTATATTGTCCAATTCTTCCCTTGCTCAGGGAGGAGAACACTGAGAAGCAGCGCCCTGAGAAGCCACCTCTCCTGCACGCCTTCATCCTAGCTCAAGATATCTGACTCCCAGCCTGCCTCCCTCCACGAACTATCTGAACAGCTGCACATGCTTTTCTGCGTATTTTAGAATCGCCCAGAGATGATGCTGTGATCTGGGAACAAGAGGGACAAAGCAACTGCTGCCTTATACCAAGTCCTGTTTTCTAGTGTAGTCTCTTCCCTTTGCTGCATAAACATTTCAGAGTAGAGCAGCAGCCTCAAACACATCAGTGCACATCACCACATGCAAGCACACGGTGTGGTTTTAGCTGCAGCTGGTGTTTGTGGCAGCAGAAGAGAAGGCTTTGCTGCTGACCAGCCCAGTTCCTGCCTCTGGTAATCCAAGGTCATCTCAGAGCACCTTAGGAAACGTTAAGCCCCCCATCAGACTACTTAGCACTGATCATACCTGTCCAGGGCCGATATAAACACAGATGGCATTGATGTGGCAGTTCCCTCTGCTCTCCAGCACGCAGTTGTCTACAGCCACACAGGCCTTCCCATCCCCGGTCCAGCCTGTGTTGCACTGGCAGCTGGCGGTGCCGGGGCCCGTACTGGTGCACAAGGCCTCCAGGAGAAGGGAGAGAAAAAAACATGATGCTCAGCAGAAGAAGGGAAGGAGTATGGTGTAAATACAGCCACAAATCTCCTTCATCAGACTGTGGAGAATTTCTGAATGACTGATTCTGATTCCAGCACTGGGGCTGGGGGATGGAAGCATCTCTAGAAAAGTCATAGACAACTTCATAATGGAGTGATTCTGGAAATATTTTGTGTTTTCAGAGAGGTGGACATTTGTGTCTAGGGTTCTCAGAACTCCCAGAGAAGTTCCTACCATCTTGTAAAGCTCTTCTGTTACAGAAGCAATGTTCTCTGAGGAGAAGAACCACAATCTCCTGCCTGGACATGCAGGATGGAATCAATGATGGGGGGCAGGTCTCCCTCAAGAAAGACCTAATTTGTACCTGGTGCCTTCCTTTTTCCTTCTACACAGTCCAATGTGTTCCTCTCACTGAGGGATCTAAATTACAATGAGGTCTGACCGTTTTGCAGTCATTTTGATCATGAAGCACCACAGTTTTGCACTAAGGGTAATAAAGTAGTGTTGATGGTTACTAGAAATCTGAGTTGCAGCTCACAATTAAAAACAGCCTGAACACAGCAAGAGAGAAGCTAACATGATTAGAAGAGCTTGAGGGCAAAACCAATACAAACCAAAAATTAACTGTACAGCTGATCTCTGTAGCTGTCAAAATATCTGCTGCAAACCAGACAAGCTCTCCTTGGGGTGTTGCATTTTGGCACCAACCCAAGTGATTGACATCCTTATGACGACTGTGTCAAGGTACCTTGTATTTCACCCCATCTTATAGATCAGGAATGTTAGCACACAAAATCTGTAACCGTCCCAGGAGTCCTGGATCACTGCTCTGACTGATAGGAGCTGCTTCTCCTCACTTCAACATTCTGACCCCACTTACATTCTGAGAACAGCCTCCTCGATCTGGCTGACTGCACAGGTCAATGGGCTGGCAGGAAAACCCATCACCTTCATATCCATCCATGCAGATGCACCTTAAAAGTGTAAGCACAAAAGGGATATGGATAAAGCAGCCCCTTCTGAAAGTCAGAAGAGAGCAAAAAGGCAGCTGGAGGCTCTCAAGTGAGTGAGAACCTGACTTTGATTTCTAGCAGGTTGCCTGTAACAAGGACACAGACACATCTACACCATGACAGGGCTGGCAGCCTCACAACTGCTGTGTGCCTGTACAGTGGCAATGTGCCCACCTGAATGTGCATGCCAAAAAGACTGACCTTGCTGTGTCATTGAGGCTGCAGACAGCATTCTTGTGGCAGTACTGGGACAGCCCACTCGGGCCACAGTTCTTGGACATCTTGTCACAGAATTTCCCAGTATAGCCTTCCTTACAGGACCAGGACTGACACACACCACCGCTGCCAGGCCTGTTGTCACAGACACCATGGACACAGCCACAGTCTGTCAAGGACATAGATTCAGATCAGTAACTACACAAGAATCCACCACAGTGACAGCATTCCCACCTTTCCTTCACAACTCCTTGTAATACCAAATAATCATCCCATTTGCTCTTGACAGAGGGACGTCTGCTCAGAGACATCCATCATAACTCAAAACCTGGCCAGGGAACAGATCCTGTGACCACTTGTCTCTGGTTTTTTTTATAGGCTATAAGGACAGGCTCAAATTTAGGCGATCAAGCTCAAAGTCCTTGTCAAATGTCTTGTCTTTCCTAGCAGGAGAGATCTAATCAGAGTCTCATACCTAAATGTGGCTGATGTTTCCAAGACCCCCATCACCACCCCCATCAGTCATGTTTTCTCCACTGTTGTTTGAAAGGACACCCATGCTAACATCTCCCTCACTTCTTTCATGAGGTCTTTTCCAGAAGGGAATACAAAATACATGAACCTGCACCATATCCTTGCCCTACATTTTCCTCTACTCTTTCTATCAAAATTACCAACCTTCGTCACAGTTCTCTCCATGCTTGTTTGGGTTTGAACAGATATGGCAGGCTATTCCTTTGAAACCTTCAAAGCACTGACAGTTGCCATTCCCTTGTATACCATCACTGCACTGGAAGGAAAACAAAAAGAAAACCGAAATGATGGAAACTCAGGGAACTCTGGCAAAGCCAAGATGTTGGTATCTATCAAAGGCACTTTGATAAGAAGTAGGACTTTGAAGAGTGGTGGTAGTGGTACAAAATCCCACATAGCCAAAGCCATCCCCAGCAGCCATGACCTGATCCACTCTAGAGCTCAAGCTAGAAAACCCATGGAGTATGTGCCATTCTCCCTGGATCTTCTGCTGCCACCACTGTGGGCTTAGCCCTTGGGCACAAACTCTGCATTGTTCCTATCTACAACTACACTCTCAAACAACACTGTCTCAACTGCTATTGCAGCACTGCAGGACCTTTCATACTTACATTTCCTCGACCATAGCATGGACTGGAAAATCCCCCCGGGCATGGCATGCAGTCTGGACCAAAGAACCCTTTGCAGCATCCAGGTTTCTGAAAACAAAGCAAAACTGGTAAGGTATGATGTGACATAACAAGAACTGCCTGGAGGCATCCTGCCCTCATACCTCCTCTCTGCCATCGACCGAAACAGACTGTCTCGTTGGGCATCTGTGTTTCTAGGAGCTCCTGGACTGAAATTATTTTTGAGCAGTACCCCTCTTTCTGCTCACAGCCTATTCTTCTCAGAATAAATCACTATTTTCTGCTCTCTCTCTGACTGCCACAAATGAGGTCCATGTTTTCTATGAGCTTTTATTTCTTGAATAGTGCTGGCCCACTCACTCCTGCTTTACCCTTACTGAGGACTGTGTGCCTTTGGAGGAGTGGGGATACAGCAGTTCTGGATCGTAAGCCTTGTCTTGACTGACCAATGGAAGAACAGTCACAGGACAAACAATCAGCAGTATTTTATGAGACACCCACAAATCATACCATATAGTAGGCACTGTGAGAACATAGCAGCTGCAGACAAATGTGAGGTCCATAAACCCACTAAGAGTGATTTCCCTGAACCATCAGACACTGTTTCATAAACAGGATGCAATCACTTCACAGCTTACAGCACTTTCCCTGTGCTCAGCTTCCTTTGGGAGGAATGCTAAAGCCAGGGCACTCTCAGAGAAAACATGCCACAGCTCATGCCGCACCATTTGTCTTTTGGCTTCCTCCAGCTTGGCTGGTTGCAACTGGCATGCTTTCTTTTATTTATTTATTGTATGCAGGTTTAACTGGGCTGCTTTCTAACATTTGCAGCAGGTTGGTACCCTGTATTCTCTCTGTTTGACAAAGAAAAAACAGGCAGCCAGTTCCTGTGATGGTCCTGGGGACAGCTGTTTGCATGGGACAGCTTTCCTTTTGCTCCCCTCCAGCCACCTCCAGCCCTCTCACAGCTCAAGGAGTCACAGCTCCTCTTGATGAATGAGGAAGAGAAAAAATGAGCTCCTTTCAAAGGGAATGTGGTCTTCCATTATGCTTACCATGACGGTTTGATTGCAGTACCTGGCACACCCCTTCTTCAGGACATTCAGGCCTTGTGGATCATGGATGTAGACACATTCTTTTGGGAAGAGTGTTGGTTCCTGTACAAACAAAAGAAGTTATCAGAACTGTAACCTTCCCATTTCCTCTTTTTTTTGCTGCAAAGAGCAACTCTGCCTATCTCTGACCTGAGGAAGATCACAAAGGAGCCAAGGTGAACACGATACCACAATGCATGCATATCCCGAGTACATATCCTCTAAGGAGCCTCTCTACTGGTTGCCTTTGCTACTCTCTATTTGAAAGTGGCTTGGGTTAGAAATTGTCCACTTGTGTGCCTCTATGTCAACATGCAAAGAAGAAATTACCAAAATAACCACAAATATTTACCATTTCTCTGCTGCCAGGTGGGCAAACACTATTGTTGAGGGCATCACAATCCACACAAGAGCCCTGTTAAGAAAACAAGGTGGGAAAAGTTAATCTTCTCAAAGGAACCTATTCCCTATGTCAAGAACGCTACAGAGCTACAGCTCCTAGTATATATCCAAAACATCACAACACGTAACAGAAACTTTCCTAGGAGGGAGTTTTTGCACTCTGAAAGGGGGTAAGTTTATCACTTAAATAAAATGATTCCTTTGTCTCAAGGAGATGCTTGCACTTGACTGCAAGATGGGGTCAATCTCCACCCTGTCAGTCTATCAGCCGCTAGACACACAGCTGTGCTGGAAAACACTTCGGGCAGCTGGCCTCACTAAATCAGCAAGTCACGTGGACCCTCCGTATGCTTGGGATTAACTGTGTCTCTCCAAATCAGGAACTTTTGGCTATTCAGAGCCTCATTGTGTGAAGAAGATCATATGAGGCCTCATGAGCTCAAAAATAATTTCAGGCAAATGTTCTTATGAATCAAAGGTAGGGCAGGTGCAAGGAAAGAATAACAACCTACAAGGAACATTTGCTGTTTGCCAGGAAAGCAGTGCCAAGTGATAGCAGAAGAAACACTGACGGTGCTGATACCGTCTAAGTTCACATCAGGGCACGTCTCAGAGAGAACACATTTCCCAAATGCTATTTACACAGCTTGTTTTTGTCCCTCCAGCTGAGTGTGGGCTCTACAGCAATCACTAGCATAAGAATGGGAGAAGATGACTTACTGTCACAATTTTATGTTGCTCCTCATTGCATCTATGAGGCAAAATGGGAATTATTGAAGGAGGGATGAAGATGCCATCCAAGGTATGAATAATACCATTTGATGCCACAATGTCTCGCATGTTTAAGGGGATCCCTGATTCACCCATCAGAATTCTTCCCTGATGAAGAAACACAAATAATTTATCTGTATTTTAGCCCGTTAGACTGTATCAGTTACATAAAGCCAATGCAGAAAAAAGATGGAGCGCAACATCAAGTGCAATCACACACATGGCAAAGCCTCTTAGTGAGCCACAGGCTGGATAAGAAGCAAACTGATTTAATGACATCATTTAAGTCTAGTTTTTTAAGCAGAAGAGGAAGCAGAAATGAGCTGCAACCACATTGTTCAGAACTACATCCAGACTTGCACAGGAGGGTTTGCCCAAAAGGGCTTTCATTCATACTTACATCTGCACTGATGTTGATGGTAAGTATCTGGTTAGCCATAGTAACAATGTGTGGCATCATTATCAGTTTCTCTACAGTCACCTGAAATAAAACCACAAGGAGACAGTACCATGAAAAAGCAGGGTCATTTCAGTACAGCTTACAGAACGTTTCCGTGATTCCCTCCACTTAAAAAACCCTCTAAAGGGAACTTGACTAATATTTACACTTCATGAAATACCTTAAACACAAACAAATGGTCAGAAGGAAATCCAGGACTATGTGTGAATTGTTAGCAATTCTGCCGGCAGCAGCAGCCTTGGCTTTCATTCCTTCTGTAATAACAGTCCCACACAGCTGAACTCCAGTCTCATTGGTATTGTCTCTTACTAATACAGCTGCAAGTAGGCTCAGACTAATAAGGGGATTTTCCAGGATATATTCAGTAAACAATGAAAGCTCAGACAGAAACATATTTTGACTTAATAAATGAGAATAATATATTTCTTAATGAAGGATGTAATATTGTACCACAATGCTTGAGTATTTCACTTCCTCCACAAGTTTTTTTGTCCAACTTTAAACATTTCTTTTGTTGGTTGTACAATGTCTTGTTGGTGCACTGTACTGATTTTGTTTACCCTGCCATTATAGTACACAGCAATGTTGGTGGGAAAATGGGCAGTGCTGGGTCAGATCACAGGCTTGCTTGCACCAGTTCTCCACCTCTAACTTCAGCTACTGGTAGAGCCCAAGTTGAGAGGAAAAGCAGCAGGGACTGTGGACCAGTTCTCCACTCACCTCTAACTTTTGTGTTGCTGCTATTAGTGTTGTAGGGAAATTGTAGGCTGAGGAAGTTCATAATTAAGTTATGCTCCTAGTTAATGGTTTAACAAATTAAAGTGATAACAAGAGAACATTTGCCTGCAGTGAGCTCTGATGGACAATATTTCATTGTAAAGGCCATCCAACTAAGGTGCACCATCACTTCCAGGAAACCCAGAGTTTTGTGATGGAAAAGCATAAGCAGTCCCTTTTAGCAACCCCCTTCATGGTAAATGTTTTGCCTCATCAGATCCTGAATCACATCCCTGTTTCTTCAGGGGAAGTCCAAGAAGTAGCAGCAGAAGTCATTGACACTCTGACCTGTCTGCCCAACAACACAACTGATAACATGCTGGCCTGAAGGACCCCAGTTATCTGCAATTAGAGCTGCCTGCCTTACCGCTGCTGAAGTGTAAATATGATGTTTCACGAGTTCCTGAAGCTTATTTATGCCCTAAGGAAAGAAGACAACATAAGAATTAGATAACCCTTCCATGCTCAGGAGTAAGAGAGGTATCTACATTTTCTTTGAACCAATCACCAACAATGCCAATGTGTTACAGTAGTGAATTCACTTGGCAAATAAGTACCTTCATTTCCCCCTAGCCAAAGACGGAGTGAGGAAAGAAAGGGAAACAGATTTAAACAATCTGGCTAACTATATTTCTCATTGCAGGTTCCATCAGCATTCACTTTTCTCCCAAAGCCTTACAGAAAGAGAGATGTGGTTTAGCCATCTTCAGGAAGAACTCTGGGCAATGATCAGATACGCTGCATAAGCCGTTCCAGCACAGCCTAGTGCAACATGGCTAGCTCAGGCTGTCTCAAGGTACAATGAGCTCCCTCTCACCTCTGTGAAAAGATAAATGAGCCTCCCATCTCTCAGCTTATCCACACCGTCATTGCTGGGTACAAACACAGTAAAGGGGCCCGGTCCATCCAGTATTGCCGGCAGGCCGCAGTTCTGAAAAACCAGTAAAAGATTTCATTTCTAGCATGAGTTACTGAGAGGGGGTCTGCCAGGGACGGGGAGGAAACCCGCTAGAGGCAGAGTTGTTGGAAAGCAAATGTGTACAAGAGGCAATTGGACACCAGGGGTAGGTATACAATATAAGACAGCCATAAGTGCCTCAGAAACACAGCTGCACGGACAGTGAAGCCGTTGGTGTGAACGCAGCTAACGTGAACACGGAGCACTGGGCTAATGCTCCCTGCATGCTTTAAGCACATAAGTACATCATACACAGACTAAAACTGTATCATTTTGCCTGAAAAAAAAAAAAAAGAAAAAGCTAATAAAGTCTATAATTGCAGCTGCAGTTAAGAATTTTGCAAACACCTAAGAGCCGCGGCGCTGAAAACAGGCAGGCCATGGTTGCTGTGAGCAATACGAGAGCAGGCCCGGATGACTCTGAGGGGGGCAAAAGGAAATCAGTCTGTTCTGGTGAAAATACTTACGAATCCCTGGGCAGCAGCCTCAAGAGTTTATAACCTAAGGACTGTTTTTATTTAGAGAGCTACACTCCAAAACCAGGTAGCTACAATGTAGCTTGGCATGAGAAGTAATGAAACCTTCACTCTTTGTCCTGACAGTGCTCAAGAACTAAACATGCTCTGGAGAACAAACTTTCCAGGGGAGAGGAGAAAGAGACGTGGGGAAGTAGGTGGGAAAGAGAGGTATATGCTTGCTGCTTGTGCCAGATCCCCTGTGGTGTGAAAACTTACTTTTTCCATCACATTTGCTCATGTAAAATGCACAAAATAAGAAATGACACAGAAAAGAGAGGAGATGTCTTTGAATGTTATTCAAAATTCCCACAAAAACAGCAGCAGGCTTTGCAACAGCATAGATGTCATACCTTGCTGGGGCAGACGCAAACATGCTTACCTCCAATATAGTTTCAAATCTACTGAAGATCTCCATTGATGCAAGGATCTCACCAATGGTTTTCTGAAAGAAGGTACAAGGAGTTGAAAAATGGCTGGGGCTGAATCGAGATCTGAGCACATACTGGAATGCCCTTAGCCAGTTCATGGGTGTGGTTTGCATGTAAAGATCTACAGAAAACCATCATCCTCAAAGTCTTCAAATCCCCTGTCCTGGCCAGTTCACCTCGCAAGGACTGACCCTGCAGGAACTTCAAAATTGTTAGACTTCAAAATGCAAAAATTTAATGATTATTTGTCCTCTGTCCTCATTTTAAATGAGACAACTTTTTTGTTTATAATTTCAAAATGCAGTACAGACTGCCTAAAGAAAATCTTAATTTGGTTTTTATGGGAAGAATACTTTTTCAATCTTAATCCTGTAAGACCTGACTGAAAAAGAGTTCATTTTTTATGAAGGGAGTGATCTTACTCCTGAAAGTAGGACTCTCCACTCATCCAAGTACTGTAAAAGCATCGTTGTGAGGTCTGTAGCTAGTTTATGCAGTGCTACTAGCTACTTTTAGTGGTATGACATAATAGAGCCTACCAGGCCTTATTAGGAGACGAAACCAAAATAAATAGCCTTTTCCCTTTATAAAAAGTGTCTGATTTGGAAGTTTATTGATGGAAATAGATATTTTTTGTTTATTCTGCTGTTCCATAAAATAGAAGAGATAGTAATGTCTGTGTACCTGTGGGTTTCTGAGGTTGTCAGTGTTGGGTTTCTTCCTTATGGTGTTAATGATATGAATGATGCCATTGGCTGCTGGTAGGTTTGATTGCAGAACATTGTACAGTTCCCCTGGCAGATCTTGATATCGAAACGATTTGATGTATGGCTGGATAATAGTAAAAGGTTACTTTCTTGTGACATACCTGTGTTATGATAGATCTATAAATCATCATTCCCTTAGGTGCTCCCTGCCTATGGGTCAGCGAGGTGAAGGCACAACCAGAGTTATTCTGGAGAAAGTAAAGGGGTGATCTGGGTGTAAAACAAACATCCTACCTCTACTTGAGTTTGGGCAATATTTTGATCCTGAGGGGTACTTCTAAGTCTTATTACAGAAAGAAGACCTAATCTGGGACAGTCATCTCTAGGATTAAGTTTGTTTGAGTGTGAACGATGCTTGATCCCAGCTCTGGATCACAGAAGGGTTCTCTGACCAGCAAGTAGCTGCTGCATCAGTTTTCCAAGTACAAGGAGAGAGGCACAGTGCCTCCTGCGTGCTGGAGTACTGAATTTGGAAGCCATTCTGGAACTACAGATTTGATTGCAACTTTTATTTGCTTATAAAGCCAACAAAGAGTCTTCAGAACAAAGCCAGACCAGTCAGGTTCACTGAATTATAAGGCATATATCAGGTTCTGCCATATGCACTGCAGCTGGGCATATGGAGGTATTCCAAGGGTAATCTACAAACTAAGCATCAAGGTATTGGTGCTGCAGCCATAAGCCAAGTTTAGGCAAGCACAACCTCCCCAGGCTTTTCATTTCACCAAGGGCAATTCTTGAACTGCTCCTCCCTGCCCTGAACTGTAGATGACATCACTGAGGATTCTGGCTGAAACAAAGGAAGGGGAGGGCAATCTTCCCAGATCAAAAGACTCCTGAGTAAACAAACAGGAAAGAAATTTAAAAGGAGCATCACAAGCCCAGTTTGAATTCCCCGGTTCCAAATAGTGCTTTGTCCTTTTGATGCATGCAGGGTGCATGTATTATGACCTAGACCTCAAGGCCAAGGCTGGATCCTCAGACAGGAAACAAATGGCTCTCCCTTGGCCAGCTGCGAGTGTGCATGCAGGAAAAATGCAGGATGGAGAGAGAACAGGGGATGCTGGAAAATATGAGTCAACTGAAAAAGGAAAAAGGGGAATAAGGTCTTCCATATCAGAATATAATGATGAAAAACTCTTTGCTAGGACAACTAAGAAAAATAAAACAGAAAGAAGGGGAAAAGGAAGCTGGAAGAGGAAATACTCAGCATGTGGCTGTTTCCAAGCACATAATCTCCAAGGAGAAGCATTCAGTCTGAAGAGAGACTTTGTTGCCTCTTCCATGTCAGCAACATGGATGTTGTAGCTGCTAATGGTGTAGGGGAAAGGTGTCTTCTCCAGAACACACATACAGACCAAGTAAAAAACATTCACAAGTCAGATTCTGGCTAATTGGTTATCTGCAAGACCGGAAAAGTGGTTGCTTAGGGTTTCTGGTCTTAAATCACCTTGTTTTGGGCTCCACAAAGGAGCTGCTTGTTCTGATGGTGGCCAGGTTGATTAGAGAAAAAGGTTTTATGGTTAAGAAAGCACAACAAGAAAATTGTGCTCAAGCTCCAGTCAGTCCTACATGAAAACAGTGGTCCAGAACTTCAGTTCAGATCTTTTACCTGGTTGTTGAATGTCAGCTGATGTCCTGACAAGGTCCACACATTCTTGGCTTTTACCATGTCCTCTATCAAATGCAGACCAGGAACAATGTGCATTCTGCACAGATGCTCAGCAGTGGTATCCTTTGGGGAATAAAGACAACATAGAGAAGACAAATGACATGTTCTTTCAAAAACCTCCTTTACTGAAAGAGACATTTTTACCAGCTAACACACACAGACAAATTCTTAGCATACAAGAATGAGATTCCCTCTTCACTGTGGTTCACTGGAGAAGCACTGAGGCAAATCTTTTGCTTCTGTTTGTGTACACGTTCAAACCCAGGGAGACTGCTTAACCTGCAAGTGACTTTAGTTGAATCCCCTAGACAGAGACCTACTGGACTTGGGCAGTTTAAAAACTACCTTTGCACGCTCCAGGTTCTAAAACTTGCTTAAGCTCCCCATACACAATCTTTGACCATGTAGGTGGTCTAAGCTGATGAATTTACATTTAGTTTCTTCCTTTCTTTTCTGGGTTTTCCATCACTGGTGCTTTTTTAAGACAATCCTCTGTCCATACTGATTTAGGTGGAACTGATTCTTGTGGGAACGGGTAGACTAGATAACTCAGGGATCTTTCCTGAGGTATTTTCTATGAATCCAGAAGTTGCCATGCTGACCTAGGCACAGGGACTGACTTGTGTAAGAGGAAATCTCTGCTCAACAAGGTAGCAGGAGAGAGCTAATGTCCCCAGAATTTGCAGACTAGGAGTTGCTCTCTAAACTCTTGGCCAGTTACTGCTGCTGCATAGATAGCTTTTCTATCAAGCAAAGGAATGATATTTCTAAACCAGTTGGAAACACAATGTTCAAAAGGGGTTGGTCTAACAGGTTTATTTTTAAGATATTACCCTTCTCATATCCAAGTGCTAGATGCAGTATATCTGCCACCTGAAATACCACAGGCACTTTGCCTAGCATGCCATTAAAATGTCTACTGTGTGGGTTGCATTTGCAGCTCAAGTGTGTTGATTTTTATCTCTGTCCTTGGAAAAGGACTTATATATCTTCTCATCCTAATGATGGATAGCCTGGTTGTGGGCAGAAGCCTTGCAAAAACTACAGCAAATGAACACAATTTAATTAAAAATAAAAAAAAATAATAATAAAACCCTGCAGGACCTAGTTGGTGATTCCTAGAATTCTCAGACTTTTGTCCTGGATCCCACAGCAGTTTTCTCCAGCCCTGCCTTACTTGCTATCTCCATTAATAAAATTAACTTTTCTCAAGAAGTTGACGTCATACTCATATCTAGTCCCATATGCCCAAAATCCGATACTTTGTTGCAAATCTCAGGCCTTTTTGGAACCCCCAGCCTTAAGCAGTGAAAAACCACCTCAGGTTTTGTGAATAGTCACACACAGGAGGTTTGAGCTTTAAATGAAGAATGGCCAGAAAAATTTACACTTCCTGACATTAAAAACAAACGAACTCTGTCAATATTGAAGAGAGAGATAGAGGTTTTAAAAATAATGTGAGGGTTGGAACATCCTCTATGAGACTGCAACTTCAACAGGCAATGAAGAGTCTTCCCAAGAGATTGCTTCTATAAATACTGCCTTCCAAAGTTCCTCTCTGACGTGTCAATCAGTTTTTACAGGCTGCAGAACTCTGGCAGGAAAGAATCTTAAGACAGCAAAAATTTGCTAAACCCAAGAACACTTACGTTGAAGTCCACTCTATCATGAATGGGGAGAAGGGATGGTACAAAGACCGTGAAGGGCCCGTATTTAGTCAGCAACACTGAGCAACCAGAAGCTGTAAAAAGAGTGGCAATGTGAACTGGTTATTTGGCTTATGGTTTAACTCCAGCAATAATTATTCCTCTTATTAACAGCACATTTCAATCGACATATTTTTGGCCTGATGCAAGTAACTGGTGCTTGTTTACAAGGAACCAGAGAGAGCTTGGTATTGCTGTCACAGCCCAGCTTGGTTGCTGTTAGTTTTAAGCACTTGCCTACAAGATTTCTGAAGGATTGCTGGTGACTCTGGTCCCCTTTGAATCACTGCTGAAATTTCCAGAATATTCATAACAATTTTGTTCCCACATGCTTGCTACCTTATTCTTGGGCCCAGTGTCCTCTGTCTTCCCCTAGAAACAACTAATTTCTGGGTATCATCAGGATTTACTGAGACTAAATACTTCTTGACGAGCTGTTATAAATCCACAGCTGTCAGTCTTCACTCAGCTGTTAATGTCCCATCAGCAAAGTCCCCATCAACAGCAGTCATTAGGTATTAAGTCTCACTTCACCGAAGTTAGGAATCCAGAGATCTTCGTGTGGTTGCACATAGCACATTATGGAAAACATATGCAAGAAATGATTGTTGGCAACAGTGATAGTAGCAGGGAGGGGTATTCACAAAAGCGAAGCTGAGCTTTGAGCCCAGTCTCTATACTCCTGTCAAGTTAGTGGCAATAGAGAAGACTGTGCAGAAGATGAGCTGGAGAAGGTATCTAACATAAATATGCTTTGACATGAGCTAAAGGATTCTCATTCTTTCCTTGCATTACAGTGAGGCAAAAATTAACCTTTGCAGATATCACTCCCCACACTTGCAGCACATGGGTCCTAAAGCAGTCTTCTATGCTTTGCAAAGCAACTCCTCACTCAGGAAGTCCCATGGTGAATAGAATAAGGCCTTTTCATCTCTACAATAGCCACTCATACATGCATGCTGGCAAGGAGACTGTGTAAGGGCTTAGTAGATGGTCTGCTAAGCAGAGGACCCCTCACACACCAGCATCAAGCATCGCCACTAGAAAACTGTGTGACAGCTGAAAGATAGCAGAGCTTTCAGCTGAGATACTGCAGGTGGAGGCACACCAGTGGTTTGATACAAAGGGGTTTGAATCACAGCTCCAAGGCATGTTTCCCTTCTCCTTTAAATATGGCACATCCTTTACCAGGATTATCAAATACCTAATACTTATTCTCAGTGCTCTCTGCAACTGTCTCCTCAATTCAGAATCCAGAACTGGTAATAGCAGTTGAGAGATGTGATGTGTTTAATTTTGCAGCTCATGGTCACACGCTGTGAAATGATCTATTATGTTGAAAGGCTTTTTAGCCTTGTCCAACACTCTTGTTCCTGCCTTTGCTCCATTCCCCACACAAATTCAAAAGACATTTACCAAACAATCTCCTGGCGATGCTTAGTTTCCTAGCAAACCTTCCTCTTGAATTATGCTGATTTATCTCGCTCAAGAGATCTTTATAGCAACTTCTCCCATCTCCAATCTCCCCTTCTTTGCACACACAGCTAAGAGACAAGAATGAAACACAACAAACCATTTTAAACCGGTTTGCAACACATTCAAAAAATATGAGTAGAAATCATGTCAGTATCTACATTGGAAGACAAATCCCAGCTTTAGGGTGAAGGTAAGAGCTTAGTAACGTCTGCCTAAACTAAGTGACAGGAAAAATGCTGCATGCTTCTGGAATGCAAACAAATTTAGACCTGCCCAAAGAGAATGACAATATTTTCTCAAATACAATCAACATTAGGAATGTCTGCTTTAGACTTTGGGGTAGAGATAGCCACAATATATTTATTGACACTTTTCTAACTAGGTAGTCAGTCAGTACCAGTCATTACAGCACCTGAAAATTTGAGGTAATGTGCAAAACAACGCAGGCTGAGTGAAAAATCTACCAAACAGCTCCATGTGACCCTTCAGCTTCAGTGAGAAGTGCCAGCTCCAGCACATTGGTTAGCTATAGTTCATCTTAGACTTAATGAGGGCCCCAGACAGGCTAATGACTTTTCCAGAAAAGCTTATCTACATGTGAAAATCTCTGTCCTGATTCACACGGATTTATAGTCATTACTCAGACACTGCTTAACATCACTGGCCGATAACCACGTTTTTCCCGTTTGGGTGTTGTCCAAGTATTGGCTCTGTTCTTTCTGTTTCAGGGATGCAACGACATGCGACACGGGAGGAGTTTGACATCGCTCCAGCCTCCGAGGGCTAAGTGCCAGCTGCTGGGGAACAGACAGACTAAGGCAGGGACTGTGCTGAACACCGCGTCCTGCACTTTGCTGGCGTATCCTCAGAAAGGGAAGCCTCTGTGTCGCAGCTCTGGCCTGGAGCACACAATACGCAGGTGGATGCTAACAGTTTTAGCAGCGCTGAAGAAGGAAAGGGCAAGGAAATGGGACTGCTCTTTCCCTCTTCAGTCCCTCAGAGAAGCTCCACCTTTTCTTTGTAACACACAAAATCCTCAGTGAAGCTTTCTCTGGTGTCTGGGAGGTCATTATGCAAAAGTGCTCCTAGAACTGTCAATTACTTCCCATCTAGGGAGTATCAGCTTATAGGTGCTTTGCTTCAGAGGACTAAATGAAGTCTGGTGTTTCTTCCCTCAACTTCCCCATTCCCTGTCAATCTGCAACTCTAATTTATTTCTTGCTTACAGGCCTGAGTGGAAGGAGAGCCAAAGATTTATCCCTTAGAATCAAATGTGGGCAAGTGTGATTGATTATTGACTGATAATAGCCTTGGGGAACTACATCTCCAGTTAACATCACAAAAGACTCTGCTGCCCCATATTTAAAACATGTTATGACCCAAATGCCAGAATTTACAATGACCAATGTAAAACTCTTCGCTTTCAATGGGACTGTTACAAGCAGAGTCTTCTCAAAAGGTGACTCTGGCCCATTCTTCTCAGTTAGCTCTCAGTTTCTTCAAAATTCAGCTCATCCAAACTCACTTTCCACTCTAGCTGCAGAATAAGCGTCTTTAAGAGCAATCTTAAACCAGTTTACCTGGGGTTCCCCTGGGAATTAATTTCACACGTGGAAGTCACATCGCAAAAATACTGCCGGCAATCGTTGGGAAATACAGAACACTCAGATGAAGGAGTTCTCCTGCTCATCCCAGGCTTGCAAATACAAGATGCCTAAGGGAAGGCAACACAGTGATTACAGAGCTGCATTCATCATCTTTTACCCAATAAGTTACTCTACAAAAAAGACATGTGGTTTCCCTTTGCAAAATCTGAAGTGAGGAGAGCGGATTTGCCCAACACAATGGAGAACTTATTTGAAGAACTTCTCACCTGGCCATTTTTCAGACCCTTCAGGTTGTTGATGTGCTATTATTGCCCTTACCTCTCCTGGACGTCTGTAAATACAAATTGTAGAGTTTTCTGGGCAGCCTCCATTGCTGTCAACACAAGGATTTATGGGCTGGCAAATCTTCCCGTCTCCTTGAAATCCTTCTTTGCAGGTACATTGATATTTTCGTGGTCCAAGAACCTTACACACAGCAAAGGGGGAGCATGGAGAAGGAGCACAAGGATCCTGAGCTGTAATTAAAGAGATGAGATGTGAGATTAACCAAATTTCTGTTTTCAAAAGAGCACTCACTGCAGCATAGCAGAATGCAAAAGACCTGGAAAAAATGGAGTATAAGGAATTTATACTATTGAACTGATAAAATTTCCTAGGAAAATAAAATAATTTCAGGTAGCAGATATTTTGGGGATCTTTTTAATCTTAGGAATTTGGATGATACAATATTAATGTTACTTCAGCAAGAGAAGTGTAAGTGACAGAGGATGCTTGAACTTCTGAATTTCCACATTATCTGAGGATACCTGAAATTGCACTTTGGGCAGCAAAACTACAAAAAGTCAGCAAAAACAGAGCTATCCATAGCTAGCTAATTATATGCATCTTATTGAATTTATTTTAACAAAAGCAATTCACAAACTTAAAATTTTAATACAGTGAAAAAACCCTCCAATTACACACCTTATTATTTAAACTGGTATGGACTTGCCAATATCCCATTGTCACAGTTATTCAGTACATACTTTTAAGTGAGTGCTGGATGGAACCTGCAACTCTATTCATTTCTTGCTTTCAGGACCAAGTGAGGGGAGAGACAAAAATTTAGCTCTTAATCTTAAAGGGATTCCTAAAAACCAAGTTCTTAAGCCTCTGCAGTGAAGCAGGCATTGCATTCATAGTGATCAAATCCATCAGTTCAGTAGGATTTTTTCAAAGAAGGGACCATTTAGGGTCACAGAGAAGTTTCTCACCTTGGCAAGTGCTGCCACTTTTTCTGTAGCCCAGCTTGCAGTCACACATTGCTGCCCCATCCCGTACCACACATTCGCTGTTGGCTTCGCACGTCACGCCTTTGCAGAGAGGAAGTTCTGGAATCACACAGCAAAGAGATTTTCCCTTTGAGCGTGCAGTGCGTTGCTGGAAGATACAACACACCTTACAAAATATAAGGAAATGAAGGCAAATGTGGTTTCCAGAGACCCCTCACAAAAAAGCCAGGGGATATAAGCAGTCTAGGTAGCCAGGTCCTGCAAGGCTTAGAGAGAAGAAAGGTTCCATCTGGTTTCCAGAGAAAGGACACAGGCACACAGAGGTGGTACATCTCGGTCACTGTCATGGAGTGGGGAGCAGACCCCAGCTTTTCCCTCTGTCTAGATCTCCGGTACTCAGATCATCTTCCCTCTACATTCTCAAGCTGTTCATTGCCCCCAGCAACTTCTGGGAGGCATCCTCCCAAGCCCATATCATAGTTTAGCTCTAAGAGTCCCCCTGCAGTTACCAGTGTGTTTACCTTGGTCACACCTGGGGCCAGTGTAGCCTCCATAGCACGTGCAGCTTCCATCCCCAGTGACACTGCTGTTGCACTCCCCGTGTACACAGTCACACACTGCAAGAAAGTCCAGACAAACCTGATATTCAGCTACTTGGCAATGCACAAGACTCCAAAAATACACTGGACAACTGCCCTGGGACATGGCACCTTGATTTCCCACCAGTAACTCAAAGCAAATGTAGCTCCTTTTAAAACTAGGCCATGCCAGTCAGAACTTACAGAGGGCAAAGAGCATGTCCTGGACTCAAGATGACTAATTACTGCCCTGTAGATCTAAACCAGCTTTTCAGGCATGTGGTTTAATTTCCCTGTCCTCTAAGTCTCCTGCAGCCTATGTGGAAAGAGGGTGTGTTATAAGAACGTACCCCATCTGTGAGCCCAGCACTGGTGGTGATGTGTGAGCACAACCACCAAGACCACACTTATCTCGCCTGTGTGGATGCAAAGGAACCAGGAGCTGGACAAAATGTCTCCTCTGACAGCCAGTCTGCACTGGCCATAAATTGCTTCCAAAAATGCCATATGCAAGAAGCAGCACTGTGCGTAATAATGTTGTAGGGTGTGCAGTAAGGAAGAAGCTGGGAGACAAGTGGGGCGGTGACAGGGATCTGGAAAACAGTTGGGAAGTGAGTGTGGGTCACTTCAGGGGTGTAGGTAACAACCTGGCTAAAAAGAGAGAGGAAATTGGGATAGCCCTGGTAAGGGGAAAGAGAGATTTACAGTAGGGGAAATGGACTGATATGAGTGAAAGACTGAGAATCTTTTGTCTAATGGGGCAGTGGAGAAGGGCACAGAGACAATATGCTAAGACATCTGCTACTGAACACTGCCAGCTGGCATCCTCTGCTCTCCAGCACCCTTCCTCACTCAACCTCCCCCTCCTTCTTCCTTGCTCTCTGTTACTTTTGTGGATGTTTCACTTGAATTACTCATTCTTACCTGACTGGCAGTCTGGGCCAAACCGATTTTCATCTCGACAGTTCTGGCAGGCAAACCCACTGTATTGCTCCTAAAAGGGCCCCAAAATGTCCCAGATGTTATTTTTTTCTGTATCATTGCATTGTTCCACCCGTTGCTGTAGTTCAAATTCTCTCCCCATTTCTGATTTTCTGTGACAGCTGAAGCCATAGAGTGAAGACAGTGCTCTAGTAGCAATAATCCACCCCCATGGCAGAAAATGCCAGAGAAACTCTGGTGGGCATGAAGGAAACAATGTCCTGAGCACAGGAATATACCAGAGATGGCTTCTGATATCTCCCTGAACAAGGAATCTGGAATTTGCTGATGACAATGGGACACTTCACATTGATTTTACAGGGTTTGGGGACCTTCAGCATATATTTTAACTGACATTAGATGTCTTTGGGTTAAATGCAAAATAAATTTTTTTTCAAAGAAAGGCCCATGAGGTAGGAGTTTAGCTCACAATGCTATTAGTTAAACATACAGTTCATAAGAGAAAGTGCCAAGTCTGACACTGATCCATTAAGCTAAAACTTTTAGAAACACTCTATACAATTCAAAAATGCAGGAATTGTTTACGTTTTTGTTGTACTAAATCTGGAGCTGTAAGGAAAATGAATAAACATCTGTCCTAAATTCTCTTTCTGGTCTCTTCTGCTTTTCCTGAGACAGGGAGGATCTGCCTGCTAAGGTGCAAGACCTTAGAGTTTCTGTGAAGTAAATCATCCAAGTCTGGAAAAACTGCAGCTCACTAAGAGTCAAGTATCTCAGGGCTTCTTGTGGCCACAGATAGACCCTGATCATTTCAATTGATCAGAAGGTTAAATTAATGCAATTCTTTCTTCATTTCTCCCTAGAGTTCCTTCCTAACTCCATACCCTCAACCAACAGCATCTTAGTGCTACTGCAAGCCTCACCAACCTCCAGGAGAAACACAGACACAGATGCTGGAATGAAAGAAGCTGCTAATCACCTTCCCAGCAGAAGGGCAGCCTTTATTTGAAGCATCTGTGGAGGTATTATATAGCTCCCTCTGACAAAAGCACATCACTCTCAGAATAAATCGTGCACTTACCTTGCAGACACAGGTCCCATTTTGCTGCATGCCATCCATGCATGTCCCATGGCCATTGCAGGGATTTTGAGAGCCACCCGGACACTCTAGAAGGCAAGAGACAGGACAGAAAAAATGAGAAAGAACAACCAGCGCTATATCCCCCCCTTTCCAGCTCCTCTTCCCCTAGGCATTACAGCTGTGCAAAAACAATGGCCCCGCAAAGTCCATGCCTCCTTGTCCAACCCACTGGCCTGGAGATGGTGAATATGGCCACGAGCGGCACCGAGAAGAAATTTGCCTGCTTCCTAAGAAAAGCCTTTTATTAAAAATGTAAGGAAAAGTCCCAATGGGCCATAACTAACTAAATTTCAGCAAAGGCACTGAAACAAGTTTTGCGTTTGAGCCACTGCTGCTAGCGTCAGCAAGAGGTGGTATCAAACATCCGAGGGCCGTTCTCAAACTCAGGACAGACTGGATCTTGCTTTGCAAAGATATTGAGCATTTTCAGCTCTCCCTGACTTCATGAAGAGCTGCAGCTGTGCTCAGAAAAACATGGCCCACACATCTTAAGAGTGAGGTACCTCCAAATTCTGGGGACTATTTCTGATAACTTTATGCATGTGATTCCCCTGAAGAAGCCAGCTGCTTATTCAGATCACTTTGTGTGAGAACAGGCTCAAACACTTCAACAATCTCCCATTTTCCACAAAACTGGAAATATCTCAGCAATCAGTCAACAACGGGAGAAGTGTTTAGCTTAGTAGGTCTTGGTTTTGGATTTTTAAGACAAGACAAAACAAATTCTCATTACTTGGCACAAACCTGAGTGGGAGCTTTGGGATGTTTATTTTCACTTTGGGTTGGAATTGCTAAGTATTTTCTGTAGCTGAACGGCTGACTAACTGCAGACTATACAGGAACACACGTGGCACAGGCACTGCACACTAGAGGGACATCAGAAAGAAATATCTTCCTCTTCCTTTGGAAACTTTTTTAAAGAGGAACAAAAACATCCCTTTCCAAAAGCTTATTTTTAAAGAAGAGACACAAGGAAGTTCCAGCAAAGGAGGTTATGTTATGTGTTAAATGTATGAGGATTCGACTCATCTGAGGCAAAGAGTTTCCTTCCCCATTATATTCTGAACGTCCCAAAGAGATAACAGAGATCTTGCGAATGTTCAAGGAATCATGAAAATTAATCATCTCACTCCATATTTAATGTGTCCCATTAAAACTGGTTTCACTTACTTAGCAACTACAGAGTGTCATAAAAAGATGAAAAACTTACCATAGCACTCTGTACCCCAGAATCCTGGGCAGCACTTTTTCTCCTCAATTTCCTTCTTACATATGTGATGGCACCCTGGCTGGGAAAGGGTATTCTCTCCTAACTTGACAGTGTACCTTAAAAAGAGCAATCCAAGATTCACAATTACCACACAGACACATCACATGCCTGTGGAGGGTTTCTAAGCAATCACACTGCAGCGCTCTGCTCTCCGAGTGGAAGGAAGGGCATTCACTCATTCCCTCCGCTGCACACGCACACAAGAGTTTGCACTTGGGTTATGGTTTCTCTAAGGATGCCTGTTGATTTGAGTCTCAAAGGTCAGTCACAAGAAATCTGCCAGGGACAGGACATGAGAGAGGACATTGGGTAGTCTGAGGGCCATCAGGACAGAAACCTTGGATTCTGGAGGGCTAGGCAGCATAGAAACAAAGTTAGGATCTCCAGGGTGACTCAGCATTTGACCTTACACCTCAAATAACCTTGAAAGAACAAAATCTCCTTGCAGGACTTGTCCCTTTCTGTCTTGTACTAAAGATTCCAGATTGGGATGCTGGAAATTTGGATTTAATAGCTGTGTTATTCACAGATTCTCTACTCAGTCTCGGGCAAACTCCTAAAATCCCCTGAGGAAGCGTCTTCTTTTAAACCATTCATCCATCACCTCTGCATACAGGGTAAGCCCTTGGTGACAGTGTCTCTTGTTCTGCACATATGAAGTACAGAACTATTCTCAGGTCTGTCCAACAACCACCACAAGAGCAGATAACTCTCAGAAAAGCTGCATACACTCACATTATTCTTACATCTCATTTTATTTTTGGCACAACATCCTTCCCAAAAGGAACTTGGAAACTGTCTCAATAGCACTGCCGCTTTGGCTTCAATCTGACTCCTGTGTGTGTCTGTGCAAAAACTGCTATAAACTGCAAAACTGCTCCAGCTATTTTTAAAGTATTTCGACAGAATAGTGAATGACAGCAAACAGCAGACAATGGAGCTATGTATTAACAGTTAACATTCATTCCTGAATAGATATCCAAACAATAATCTATAGTGCTTCGTTTTTTAAAAACTTCCTGGTTAATTCAGTTTTCCTTCAGCCTTTTCCTATTAGAGGCAAGAATAAGAGCAAGGAACACATGAACAAGCAATTGTCATAAAGCGAACTAGGAAGGTAAAAAGTTCAGAGGATTATTGCTGGAAGCTGGGAGGATATATAAGGGGAACTATCATTATATTATTTTCCTAATAATCCGCTATGGAATTCTGGGTGTGAAGCAGGTTTCCATGCTAGCCAGACCTCTGGTAAATTGATACAGCAAGATTAGCAAGCTCAGGTTGTTTAGGGCAAGATTGAGGTAATTATCATGCAGTTCATTCTGTGTATATTGAAAAAAGCACAACAAAAAGTCTGTGGGATGGGTAAGGAAACAAAAGCAATAGTAACAGAGCACATAAATCCATTTTTATATATCTGAAGACAAAACTCCTTGGATCTTTAGAGCTCAAACCCCACACATGTGTTCTCCTGAAGGCATACACACTACTCTTTGCATAGCAGAGATGCACCAAGACCTTAACACGATTAAGAAATAAGCCTTACCTGCAGTCCCTCACTCCTAATCCTTGGGTGGTCTTTAACCAGCCTCTTGGACACAACATTTTAGGCGCTGCAGCACAAGCAGTACATGCTGTATTCAAGGTAAACATTGTCTTGATATTGCATCGCATGGATTTTAACTTAAAAAGAAAAAACAGAATGGCAGTAAATCCAAAATTAAATCGTTACCCTAGCCCCTCATCTTGCCAGTCTTTAGTGTCTTTACCAACACTGCCCCACTTTTTAGATACCGCTGGGGAGGGCAGTGCCCAGTGGAGGTACACCACACACTGGTACGGGCTAACCCATCAGGTCATGCTGCTGCATGCTACTCTACTTGGATCTCAGCTAGAAGGCCACAGGGCAGATCACAACTGTCTTACCTTTCCCCTGTGCCTTACAGAAAAAAACTCTAAACATTTCTAAAATAATCATAACTGTGCACTGTTAATTCAAGCTGACCTTTTCCAAGTGTGTGGCAGTGGTATACGGAGACAAGCCACAAATTAAAAACCCTTGCCAGAAGACACTGAATTGAAATGCATCACAGCATTTCTCTTTTCCATGCTGTTGAGATGATCCAGTTCACTGGTGGTTTCATTGCTGTTCAAAGGATCTGAAGAACTGAATGCATTGGGTCAGTCTATTTCCCAAAGTCCACAGCCCACTCACAAAAAATATTTCTCTGAGCAATTATCTCTCAGAAGGTGCCAGGGGGTGGATTAAAAGGAAAGGTGCTCTGCACCTCTCTGACCACTTGTATGGCCCTTGATGCTTTGGCCCTGACTTCATAAACAGTGGCAAGAAGACTAGGTAGGAGATTTGGATAATTCATATGGCTGGTGATAAATTCAGCATCAGTCCTTCCACCCAACCGGAGTAACTTTAGGCATTCAGGTTTCCTCACAGGGCTTTTCTTTACCCCTGTACCTACCAACCAAGCTTCTCCAAATGAAACATGGCCAGAGCAGATGAAAAAAGTACAGCCTCAGAGAAAATAATCATCCTTATATGACAAGCTGTCATTAAAGATCATGATTTTACCCCAAAGCATTTCCTTGAATTTCAAACTCATGGAGTCAAACAACTGCATGGAAACCTCATTGCTCATTTTCCAAAAAGACAATGTTTGCCACTGACAATGGCAGAGAAAAGCTGGGAGATATGAGCTGTGTTTGCCCCAAAAGGTTACTGGCTGGAAGAGACCCACACAGCTCACCTCAACTGTGCCTCTACAGGCTCTGTATGTTCTAAAAATAAAAACATTAGATCAAATTTTGTGAGGAGGCCTCGATCTGGGGTTTTTTTTAAGCAAATCCTGAACAATGCTGTTTAATGCAGCAACTCTCCTATGCCCAGAAATCCTTGGTTTGGATTCCCATCAGCAATCTCAGCTTTGCTTCCTCTGAACTAGAGCCCAAATGCATACATTTGCCTCAAGGCAAGGGAGGAAGCCCATGGCTTCCCATCAGTTATCAACAGCTCAGGAAGGCCCTCCCAGATGATAGCCAAAAGACCTCATCAGGAAAGCCTCCTGAGAGATAACCCTCAAGTCCCAAGTCCACAGGGACATCTCTCTGTTACAGTTTCCTGATTCACACCCACAATCCCTCTGCCTGGGGTTGTTGAGTTTTTTTCTTATCTTCATGCATCCATTTTCTGCAGCCATCCACACAAGAATGCTGCCCAAAGAAGCAACTGATTTCTGTGTCTGTGCTTGCCCATCACATGGCTATTAATTTCTAGCTGTGCATCTGGAGTCTTCCTTACCATACAGTAACCTCCCCTTCCTTTGGTGGCAGAATGCCCAAAGAACCTGTTATGTTAAAGACTTCCTAGGACTATAAATAGCTCAAAGACAATCTGAGATCCACCAAATCCACCTATCCATGTTCTGTGAGCTTTACAAATTTTATCCAGCAGGGCAGAGATCAGATTTGCTGTTCCGTATGTTTCCACCCCACAGGCACACAGTGCAGACAGAGATTCCCCTTATTTTGTGGGGCAAAACAGAGAAAACAGCAAATATAGATGGATAAATGAGGTACTATGTCTGGAGTACTCTATCTCAAGAGATCAGCAGTGCCGTTGATTAGGTAGGGAAGCATTACAGCCAACCAGCTGATTCACATACAAATTGGAACTTCAGACTAAAGTTGTGTTTTTGAAAGGAGCAAGCCAAAGCCAGGCACAGAGTTCTGACAGTCCTTTTCCTGCCTTTCTAGTCCCATTGAATCCCAGCTTTAATCTTCACTGAGACAATGCTGCAGAAAGAGGAATGGGAAGATGCCTAAGGAAGAAACACGGAGGTAGATGTCCTCCCGTGAGTTATTATGTTAAAGTGGTCAGAATTACCCCACAAACCTTTATCAGGTGCCTGAGTCACCCTATCTGTATGAAAAAGACCACACAAACAGTAGAGCACACAAAACACTAAGTTAAACACTACAATCTTCTATGTCATCTTCACTTCTAGTCATCAGGAGTTGGAAGTCAGGCAGAGTTGGGCCATGAGATGTGTTCCCTGTCATGGTGGTGGAGGAAGACACTGTTATTTACAATTAATCCATTTTCTTTCTCTTTCCTTGATCAGTGTGGCTCCATGTCAAAATGGAGATGGACACTGGGAGAGGAGGAGGCTTGTCACTCCTTCCTGTTGTCATCTTTACTTACTTGCAGGCCTCCAAGACAAGACTATTTTTCTGGAATGCCCCCTACCCTACCTTCCTGGGACCCTTCATGAGCTTTAGGCATTTTTCCAGTAAGATCTTCCCCTTTTTATAAGGAAATACGCTTGTGTCAGCAGCAACAGGCAGGAGGAAAGAGGAAGAAAACAGCTGTGTGGAAAATAATTTAAAAAAATATTTCCTTTCTTATTTGAGTGACAGAACTGATGAAGCAGACATTTTCTGGAGAGTTTTGCTTCTTAGGAAAGCAGAAGAGGGAATCAGGGGACATAAATACAACAGTTTGGATACTCAAATTTCGGAGGTGATGAAAGACAGGAGTTTGAGTCAGAGGTGGCTCTTGGGGCACAGCCTCATGGAAAACAGTGATGCGCTTCTCCCTTGGGCTCGTCTGCAAGCACTGTGTCTAAGCTGAAAGACCCTGGAGAGGAGGCAAGGAGAGAAAGTCTGCCCCTGTGGTGCAGCAATGTGCCTGGTGGGCCGAGGGCCAGTGAGGTGTACCGTGGCCATGCCAGGGAAAGGGGATGTAAACAGTCACTGCTCTGATCAGGTGGTGCTGTGAGCCTGGACTGATTCACACTTTGGGTACAAAGAGCAGAAATGGAAGATTGGTGCTCTGAAACAGCTCCAAAATTCAATGAAGCTTTTAAAGCAGAAGACATCTAGCTGTAGCTGAAAGAAGTTAAGAGCCAGGGTGCCTCTGTCCACACTGTGCTGTGTCTTGCCAGGTCTGGGCGGTGCTGGCTCCTCGCACTCCAATACATGTGTGTGAGTGAGCAGCCACCGCCCTCTGTGCTTAGCTGAGACTTAGCTGAGCTTCTGGATGCTGCAGTATTTTTTCTTCCATCCTCTCACTCTGAGACAGAGGTCTCTTACTTCTCAAGTGCTCATGTTTCTCTTCTTCCACCTCAAGAGAATAAGCTGGGGAGGTTTCTTAAGGACTAGTTTAATTCCTTTCGTTTTTACCCTTTATCTTTTCCTCCCAAACGGTAACACAAATCCTTCTGCATGGCAAAATCTCAAGGAAGAAAGAAAAACACATTTGGACGTCAGTGTTCGGCTCCAACAATCCTGGGAATCAGTTCTGGAAACAGTCATTATCTAATGAATCACCAAGTTTCCAGTGCATTTGCCCTTTACAAAACAGAGCTGTACATATGCTTGAGTCATTACAGTCATGTACCTCCTCAAGAAGTTCTCAATAACACTTCAGCTGAACAGACCAGCAGCTCCTGGATACATAAAACCTTTGCATTTGTCTGAGGAAGACACTTTTCAGCACGGGAATGAGCAATCAAGCTCAAAGATCACGTAACACAAGATCTGCTGTTGCCCTGGGTGTTTCCCACCATCTCTGTGCTGCACAGGTGCATTGGAGGCACAGGGATGCAGCGAGCACTTCCCCCATTTCCCACCTGCCTCCATTCCTCCTCCAGCACAGCCTGGGACTGACCTCCTCCCAGTCGATGAACCTTCGTGGTTCTCACATCTGCGACATCTTCCTCAGCCCATACCAAGAGGTATGCAAAAAACAAACCAGGGTAACAGATTTGCTGTCGTGTTTGAGCCATCAGATCAGAGCCCTGAGGTAACACCACTGAAAAACAGCAATCACAAAATCTCTTTTCTCTCTTAATGGCCCCTGTAAGGCCGCTCTTGGAATCACAGCACTTCTATTACAATCACATCCATTGTCTGTCCTAAACTATCAAAGAAGACTTCACTAGACCCTTATTTTTCCTTACCTCCCAATGTAACCTTTCAAATGTTTCTTCTTTTTCTCCAAAAAGAGGGAACCTCTGGCAGAAAAACCACTCTAAAAGGGAGGTGTTTTCCCTTGATTAAACAAACCGCTCCAGAGATCATTCAAAACATCCCACTTCTCTCTGAGCAGGTGCTCATTATGTGATATTTTAACTGTTTCACACCAAGACAGACACCTCACTGATTATAGAAATCAACAGAGTATCTCAAAGTGAAGAGACCTAAGTTTCCACTTACACCAGTTGAAGATGTCAGCCCACCTCTCTGAATACTCTACTATACTGGAACTCATCTGCCTGAAGCCCATGACTCCCGACAAAAAAAAAACCACACCAGCAGAGACATTTCTTCATGTTTCGCTCAAATCACCTTAATGATCCTACAGGTCTAAAGGTTGACGAGGTTTTACCTCATTTGTGTGCTTATTAGTCATTTATGGCCCTTTTATGAAAGGGTCTATACAAAAGCTTCCACCTAAAGGTTTGATACTGAACCATCTTCTCAGTGCTCTGGATTTTTACAAATTCTTTCAGACACACATATCTTCCTTAGCACAGGTCTGCCCACTCCCCACGAGGCCCCTCTGTCATTCAAGACAAGACAACCCTTCCATAGCTCAGATGCCCAGGGAAAAAGATTTCCAAATGCCCCACACAGCTTCTGACTTTGTAGGCCACTTTGTTCCTCTGGCAGCAGAATACAAGAAGGGAAATGGCAAAAAACAATCTAGTTCAAAATAGAGTGAATTCTAGCCTACGGAAAATGGGATGCCTCACATTGAAGCCTAGAGAACAAATCTACAAAGGCATCATCAATTCTTCCAGATGCTGCGGCTAAACACAAGAAAAGTGCTAAGGGAATCAAAGGAAAATGGACAAAATTGAAACAAAATCGAAACAAACTGCAAAGTATTCCACAGTCCTCACTGGGAAGCTGCTGGGAAATGTACTAGAAACAAAGGTACTTACCCCGTTGCAAAGTAACAACTTGATGAGATTTTAATTTATTTTTTTTAATAAAATTCTCCTGGGAAGCTTATGGACCTGTCTTGACAGAAGCTAAGCTTCCATCACATGTACTGAAAATAGTGGGAGACAGAGATTCCAAGTCAATTCCTTTCATATTGCTACTTTCATGTTCAGTGCTGAACATAAATACTAATTTAATCTGACCTAAAACTCAAGCAACTCCCTTCAACCTTATTTTCTTCCTCAGCTTAGACTATGCGCATACCCACGCATAAGCAGAGAAGATACCTTATAGTCCTAAAGTTTAATTATGGGTGTTATTCTGCCCCTAACTAAATGTAAATGCAAAAAGGAGTTTTGGGGAGGACTATTTCATAACACATAACCACCCAAATGTGAAGAACCATTCAATGAACATTTAAACAAAGACTCAGAGACTTACCTTCTGACTCTGGCAGTCAGCTGTGGGAGCGAAACATACTGCTAAGAAGAAAACCAGCAACCCAGGAGGATGCATTTTCAGGCTTTTACAGGCGGGACCCTTTCCACAAAAAGGGTGGTGATAGAGACTGCAGTTTCTGTAAGCGAAGACCGCCTACTAAGAATCAGATCCAAGACAAACCAGAGGTTAAAAGTAAACAGGGAGAGAGCATTTTCGCACTGTGCTCTTTGGCTGCAAAGCCTTCAGAAGTGGATCAGCTACTTCTGGCGTTAGGTCTGAATCAATACCACTTTTTTCCTTTTCTTTCTTTCTTTCTATTCTTTTTTTAAATGCACAAGCAGAACTCCTTAGTAAAAGGTTTACTCAAAACAGGAACATCTACGGATTTCCTCTTACATATCAGTTCAAAACAGAAGGAAGGAAATCCTTAGTTTTCAACTAATTGGAATGAAAAAAAGGTTAACTGTATGCTTCACTGAAGGCAAACTCAAAGGGCAAACTTAAATACAATAAATTCATGAAGGGTAAGTTAATTTCCTTTTGCCGCTGATGTTGATACGTCCACAACGCCTCAAACAGAAGGTAGACTCAACCATTGCCTATCCCAAAGTAGGCATGAACAAAGCAATGCGAGCGATGTGCTGTGCTTCGGAGCAGTGCTGTAAGCGCATTGCATCAATCAGTCAATCACACACTTTGGGTAGGCTTTGATATTTATTTAAAATATTTGCACTTCTTTGCAAGAAAAGCATCACATTTTGCAGGTGCTATGGCAGCAATGACAAAACACATCATTTTCCAAACACCCTGCTGACAGCTCGATGAATCCAAGGAACACTGCCATAGCACTCAGAACAGGAAAGTCCCAAGATGGGATTAAAACCCAATACGTGCTAGCCTGAGGTGTGGTCTACAATTTGTCTTTTCCTTTTTAACATTATCAACAACCAAGAATTGATTATTGTCAGATTTTACATAGACTTTGTCTCCCTGTGCTGCCAAGAGAACCCGCTGTACTGAGCAGCCTAAGGACTGTTTCAGTCAGTAACAAATCCTACTGAGCAATGGGGGATCCTTTAGGTTTTTGAGCCATTAATAGTATGTGAAGGTGCCTAAATGAGACATGGGTAGGTTAGAAGCTATTCTTGTGTTTACAAAAATAACAGAGAGCATTAATATTTTTCTCCCCCCCGCATACACACAGAGATACACATGCTACCACACAAAGTATGTAAGAAATGCTGTACTTACTGGCGCTGTCAGTTGTGCTTTATCTCTCCCTCCATCCTACAGAGACAGCCAGCATGATGGACAGCCAGCACTAGTATATGTCCTGAGCTAACAGGAAGCAGATAAGGCACACAACCATCCACTGCAACCCATGTGAGAAGTACCAGCCCACAGCTCAATCTGACGACTCAGCCCACTTGTCCTGTTACAGGACAACTGCAGCCCCGGGACCATCGCTGCCCAACAGACGTCCACTCTGCCAAGATCAGAGTGCTCACACAGCTCTGGAAGCTGTTTGGTACCCTGCAGACCTGTGAAACGAGGCAGAGGCAACAGAGCTCAGAGCAGTTCTGCTGGGATGGCAAAGTCACAGATGGGCAGCGAGGACATTCTTGTAGAGGGGGACATTAGTATGGAAGCAGTCCAATGCTTTCTTTACCTACAGTCATGGTACTAGGTTGGCCATGTCTTCATGGCATGAAGAATGAGATTGCTTCTCCACACCATGCTCCCTGTTAGGCACACATGGCTAAAACAGGCAGCTGAGAAGGACGTCGAGTGCTTGTTGATGGGTTTTGCAAGAGATGGCTGTATAACATAGGGATGAAGTTGCTGGTACTGGGCATTTATAGATAGCTGATAAGCTTTTCAGGTGAAAATATCTTATCCTGACGCACTTGAAGAGACATGGGAATCTTTTAACAAATCTTCAGACAGTTTTCTAAAAAGCCTAACATTGAAAGTGGTCCAGGGGGAAGAGGACACACAAAGACTGATTCCAAGGCTTTCCACCACTGCATATTATCACTATATCTGACCCACTGCAAGGAAAGTAGGAAGGTAATGGAGAAAGGCTTAGCAAAATTCCTGTCTGAATTAGATAAAACCGATTCACAGCAATTGATATCAAAAGGTTCACAGCAAGCTTTCCTAATCTGACTGTACTTCATGTAAAGGCAAGAACTGCAACAGCAATATACAGGCTAAAAATACAGCGAGTAGTGCCATTGTATAGGAGCAGAGCTTAAACTGAAAAATCAGAAGGTAACCTGTTATCAGATGCTGCTTTCCTGATCAAGCAGCATAGGCAGCATCTTTCAGTCACTGCATACGTACTGTTCTGGGAGAATGGAAACTTACTTTGCTGATCACTGCTGCTGGATCTGCAACAGCAAAACCTGCACCAGCTTTGGATCTGCATGATTTTGGGAGTTGTAAGACAGTGAATTGCCAACTGCCTCCAGATTAATGGGTGGCCAACAGCCATTAATAATGCTCAGTGCACAGTGGAAAGGTGCCAACATGCTCGCAGCGGCAGTCCGGTTGGCGGTATCACCAAAGACAGCAGCACAGGCATGGAAAGGGCACAGGGAGCAAAAACTGGGCAAAATAAACACAAATTACTGCTCCACTTTACACTGTTCCTGTTCTCTTCTCGTAGACGGATTTTCTCATGAATGACATTGATAAAAAGCTTTTGCCTTAGAGGCAAAATGCACCGGATTAATGTTTTGATTCCACTATTTTATCCAACACCCTTCAAAATTATCAATAAATAAATAAAACCCCCCAGTTTCCTCACTCATTTCTATATGAGACCAGCTCATACACACAGGTGTCTACACAAAGCATTTCAATTCCCCAAAGTCCCACAAAGCAAGATCCTGAGATCTGTCAGAGAGCTCAACATCTGATTACTTCTCAACTGCTGAGAATTGACAGAGGAAGTAGTGCATTAAGAATGAAACCACAGGACTTGCTATGTCACTAGCAATTAAAGGAATATATGAGACAGGAAAAATGGGGGAAAAACCCTTCATCAAAATGGGAAAATGTATAAGGAAAGGGAAAATCTATAGGCAAGACTTGTAAGGATCTGATGAGAGAGCATGCAAATGGCACGGGGCAGGCAGTGTGGCAGAGCTTCCTTTGGGTCCTAGCCAATGCTTGATTGAAACAGGATTGCACAAACCCAATTTTAAAATGTACAGTAGTTGTCAACTGTCTGCCAGTCTGTTTATCTGTGAGGTTTAGCACATGGGCTGTTGTTTGTTTTGGAAAGCATGGGGGATGACCTGTCCATCAAGTGTCTTCTGCCTGCATGGCAGAAGGAGGCTGGTTTAGCAGTTGAAGTCACCGATGTGGATCTCAGAAGCATCATCTTCAACTCTGGCCCTGGCACAGATGACTTCTACAAAGTGCTAACAATTTACCTTGTTGTCTCAGGATCCCAAATCAGGTGATTTTGGGCAAGCAGCAGCACTCAGGATTTTTCTTCCCCTCAGTCTTTTTACTTTATGCACTGATGAAAGGTTGGGTCCTTTAAAATGACTTAGATAAGACCTGACATTTTTTCCTGTGAACACATTAACACTCAAGAGTTGAGGAACTGCTGGTGAAAACTACCCAACCTGTTCCATGGGGGGGGGGGGGGGGGAAATCTCCTGGGTAAAGGTGAAGGATATGGCTACAAACCCCTCCAGCCCTCCTGATTATGTAGCACACTGCATTTTAAAATGCTGAGTCACCAGCTCTTCTCTGCTGAAGTGTGCTCAGCCCTGGCTAGCTTGGGCAATTTCCTGTGATTGAAATCTTTTGTTTAAGCAATCTTTACAGAAATTACAGAGCCAAGACAAATGATTTACCACCCAGTCTACCTTGCCACACATCTTCTGTGGGAGCTGACCATTTGGTTACATCCCCAGGAGAAACACACCCTTGTTCTGCTCTGCTGGGAAAGTACATAAAGTTGCTTTGCTCTGAATTGTTAAGTGTGCCAGAAGGCTGTGAGTTTGAGGAGGTACTAGCAAAGGATTGAACAGCCCCAGCCAGAAGTGCTTGTACGTAGGCAGAGGGCCAGTGGTACCACACTTACTGAACGCAGCCCAGAGGATCTTGGTGCAGAGGCTACGACACCATCCTACTTTCTTGGTTTTTTTTTTTTCTCTTGGCAAGTTGGAAGGAACAGGTATTTTAAAGTTTCTTCATAAAAGAAAAAAAACCCAGAACCAGAATGGAGCCACAGAATGACTAGGAGCCTGTTCCTCTCTCCCTCTCGCACATGCACAGATGGAAGGATCCAATTCCAAGCAGCCAGGTAGAGCTGCCCGAGCACAATGCTGTTGTGCGATTCAGGAAGAAATTATCGCGGCTGCTCACATCCTGTCGGTTCAGAACTGTGAAGGGCAGAAGTACAAATGTCAGCACAGAAATGCTGTAAGTCCTGGCCTGTTTTCCAAGTTGCTCTACGCATGCTCCTGCAGTGAGATCCTGATACGTATTCCCATCTCTTGGTTTTACTTTTGCACCTTTCCCACCTGTTAAGCAGTGCTCCGGGATTGTACTGGGAGAGGCAGGCGCTAAATTCCCCACAGATATTCAATACAAATTGGAGGTCTGAATAAAACTGAACTAACAGGCCGAGCTATTGAAACTCAGCACATGTTCCCATCAGCATGACTGAAGAGGCAACGTGTCTTCCCATGGTGCTGCTGCCTATCCTTCCGACATCTATAAGGGACAGAAAGGGCCCATAATGTGCTTGGCTAGAGCTATAGCAAACAGTTTGCCAAGGACTGCACTGAAGTGCCTGCCTGATAACAGCACGACAGAGATGAGACTTGGGATCTCAACAACTTTACAGAGATGCTTGGAGTTCTTGCCCTTCCCTCTCAGGCATCTTAAAGTCTGAAGCACAAGGGCTTAGTACCCAGCTTAAAAAAATTTGGGCTATCACTCTTCATGCACCTATTCAAGTGGAGTTTTCCAAATGCTGCCCAGTCTTTCTTTAGCACCTTCTTGGTCTAACCATTTTTCAGATCCTCCTCTTTTTCACATAAATTTTTAGCTTTCCAAGTTACTAAATACACTTCATTATCAAGTAGACATCAGGAAACAGAAGTTTGTCTGCTCTGAACCACAGCTTCATGCTTTTCCTCATGTTTCTGCTTCTCCATCTAAGATTTTTTTATGATCACAGACGAATACAGCAGAAGTAAGCTTTTTGATCTGGGACATCAAGCAAGAAGTGTCAGTCTGTGTTACTTCAATGTAAAAAAAAAAAATCAACTCCTTATCAAAGCTGACAAGAAGAGGAAGACAAGTCACAGGGGCTGATGAAAATACATTGCTGCACAGTCCATCTAGAGCCAGGCAGATCACAGAGTGCTGTAAAAGCTGCACAGGAATGGACACAGGACAGCCAGGATGCAGGTCACACTGTCACGTCTTCTTGCTAAGAAAACACAGTTTAGCTCAGGTCAGCACATCAGCTACTTTCCTTCCTAATGTGATTAATTTACAGTTTTTCAATTGTAATACAAGGGAAGATTGAAAACCTTTGGCCATATCCTCAGCAGATGACAGTGAACATAACTAACTGCTTGGGTCTTCCTAGGCTGGCACGCATCTTCCCCAGCTGCAAAGCCAGACGGTGGAAGTCTAAGATGGTTTAGGAGATACTCTTCTGAAAAACATCTCCCCCCTGCCTACGCATGCATCTGGTCATAACTTCAGCTGCTCAGGTATTGTCTGAATGCTGAACAAGGGTTGCAAGTTTTAAAAGATTTGAGCATAAACGATTACTGAAGAAAGAAAAATACACATGCTGGGCTTCATACCACTCTTGCAAAAACAAAGGAAGAAATCAAGGCTGTTTTATGTGACCACAACCACTTTCAAAGCCACTTCATTACACAGAACTTTCTGTAGAAACTAATTGTGGAAAGAGAAGAAATCTTTATGACATGAAACAATCAGCCAGTTCATAAATTTCAAGATGAAGGATTGTGCATTTTCAAGAAAAACTCATAAATTTCTGCATTTAGAAACAAAATATATTAAAATTAGATAATAAAGACAACAGGCTGGTGCTGAGGAATGACAGTGAATAAAATTTTTCAGCTTAACATTGCACTTAAATAAGCAGAAATTTTCACCCTCAAAGCACTAACTCCAGGTTTTAACATGCTCAAAAGAGCAGGGGATCAGATAGCTGGTGGCAGTAGAGGGGATGTCTTCATTTGAGTTTGGATAAGTTATTTGTTTGGTAAAAATGAAAAAGAGGTAAGCGTGAGGGAAAACACTTTACTTTGCATAGCTCATGCTTTACCTAGCACAATATTATATTATTTATTGAAAAAAAGGCCCTGAAAAGAAACAATTCTGACAGCACCATAAATGAGATACTTCCTGGAAGAATCAAGAAACACTGCAGTACATATCTACTGAGTTACCAACCATTTTGCTCATCTTCCAATATGATCAGTGCTTACCAACATCAAGGGGGAATTGTACCTATTTCCTGGATTAATAATCTGATCCAAAGGGACAGACAATGCTTTAAACAGCCATGGACTTACACTTTCAAGTTGAAATCACATCTGTGCTCTCACTGCAATAAAATCTGAAATGAGACATTAACTGCTGGGTCTACGTAACAAGCAGAGTATTACCCTGTCTTATTCTAATGCCTGATTCTGTGATATGCACTAGCATATTAAGATATATTTGGACAGTTGGGCTTTACAAAGGGTGCTTAGAAAGAACTTGTGTCTGTCCCAAGTATAAGGCATCCACCAGGACAAGGCCTTACAAATACGGTGGAAGCAGATTGGATTTATCCAGAACCAATGACAAGCACAACCCCTAGTATGAGAAGCAGAGGTATCTATTCCTGTTGGATCAAATCCCAGGCAGCTACAAAGGACTGTGGAATAATGACTGGAAGCGAGTTAGAAATTAAAAACATATTAAAGGTACAGCATTGTTCACACATTAAGGAAAAGTATAATATCAAAGAAGCTCCCAGGGTACAGTGCAACTGGCACACAGGGAATCCATTCCACAGTGGTTCCCTGGACAGCACTGCCTGCCAACAGCACAGGGGTGGGGCAAAGCGAAGACTCCAGGGCCAAGCTCTGTGAATCACAGCAGAGATGGGAACTTGATGGTTCCACAGGACTAAGCAGCTGCCTCTTTGCCACCCTGGGGCAACAGTCCATCATTTTTTGATAAAGTGCTATCCTTTGTGTGAACTTCGCTCATTATAATACCAAAACACACCTCTGGCCCAAGGCTACCCACCTCCAAAGAGTGACCACCCCTCACAGAGCTTGTGCTGTGAATTTTCTTCAGCTAGATCTTTAAAAGTGAAGCAAGAGAACTTTACACCAATTGTAATAAAGGTATTTATGACTAGAGTCATTCAAGCTCCACCTCAAAGGTGAAAAATAATATAAAAATGGTTTAAGTAAGAGGGGGAGGTGAGGGAAGACATCATCATGGATAAGCCAGGGCTGATACTATCGCTGATCATCTCTGATTCCTGGGATCAGTGGAGGGGCTGAACCTCACTCCCCCCACATAGGGATGCCTTTGGGTAAGATCAGGATTTTTTCCCCAGGAAACTTAGAAATTTTACTGAGCTGCTTTTTAATCTAACCTTGTTTGTCTATCTGCATGTGCTTTTCAGACAGTGAATTTGTCACCAGCAATCCACAAGAACCAGCACGGCTGTTGCTTTCAGTAAACTGCTCTGTTGCACGCTGCTAGTCACGAGTCTCTTCCCTGGGCATCACCAGCTCCTTCCTGGCTGCGTGAGACCAGGACCTAATAGTGCCAAATAGAACATCACTCCAAATCTAAGGCCAGCCACCTCCAGCCCCTCCCATATCTGAGGGCCAGCTGGAATGCAAGGGTGTTTATCTTCTGACAAATTACTTTACCTTTTTATGCAACAAGGATTCATTATAGATTCCTTTTGCAAACAACCTGTTCATCTCAGTTCTCAGCTTGCAGATCAGACTACTCAAGTTGCCACAGGCTCCCCTTAAGTGTTCCACATGAAAATTAAAAAGGTGATTAAGAAGAGTAATTTTAGAAATATCTAATGAAGACCTAAGCTAATTTAATTAAATCACCCCTAGGATTTTTTTTAGAAATTAGGGTTTTTTTCTACCTCATGCCAGTTAAGCTTCAGTAAACATAGATATCCTTGAGACTTCAGAGAACAGAAGACCCCGAATTACAGAAAAATTTAGTTTTGCCCAAGGGTCTACCATATTTACCTTAATTGTTCAGTTTGGTCTTAGCTTGAGAGAAGCTAGGTGTCCTCTGCTACAGTGTGAGCACTCAAGTAATGCTCCTCAACTGTGGACACCTAGGGAACTCCACTGCATCCTGCAATAGAGTCTGCCTGGAGCTGCCTGTGTCTGTCACCCTTACACCAGCTGCAACATTCCTCCAGCTGGAGTCCAGAGAGCACAGCCAAGCTCCTCAGCACTCTCCATGGAACCACCAAATTCCTAGTGCCCCTGGGGACTCTCCCTTCTTGGAGAAAGCTCAAAATTTGTTTGGACCAGGCGCTGAGCAATCTGAAGTCTGTCCCGATTTGAGCTTGACTGTTGGACCTCCAGAGGTCTCCTCCAACCTAGAAAATTAAGGTGCTTTTTAAGAAGCATCAGTTTTAAACAACATCAGCTGCCACAAATGTATAAGAATTGTTCTTCTCTTAATCCCAGTGGACATTGAACAGACTTTTACCAAAGTCTCAGCATCTGTCTTCATAATAGGGAGCAGGGATTTTACTGTCATAAAGCAAGCTAAAACTTGTTGGGCATGGTAATATTCAAGTTAAAGATGACAGCTTGGAAAGCAAACCCCTAACATCTGATGGAGACACTGAAGTACTTGAAATAAATTCTCCTTAAATTGTGTTTAGAAGCTGCAGATCCTCCATTTCCATGACTGAGCTCTATTTCGGGACCAGGTCAAACTTGCTATAGTAAACTATTTTCTTTCATCTTGCTGCACATTCATACTTTACAATACACTCCAGAAACAGAGTATGTGCTTCTGAACTGCCATATGGCACCCTTCCAACACACGCTAAGCTTTGAATAACGACAAGGCCAAAAGAAAACTGTCAAATTACACTTTATTTGTGTTGACAAGATAGGCAAAAGAAAGACTTTGTGTTCAGAGATACAAATTCATTATTTGCTGACAAAATGCTCATATACTCATGTTAGGTGTCTCCACTTTCAACACAATACTGAGAGCATCTTTAACAGGCAATTCTTCTTATCCTAAAGAATGACAGTGAAAATAATTTCATATGAAAATCTGTCACCTGTGACTCAAGTTTTACTGCTAAGTTAATGATTGACAGCAAATAATTACATTTGGCCTCAAAGGAAAATATGTAAAACTGTAAGATCATTAAATAAGCATTAGCAGCATACCCAAAATACTTCTTGTACAAAGAACATTGCACTTGAACATACACAAGCATTTACCCTTATTTACACAGAATTTGTATAGAACAGCAAGACTGATATATACAGAAAAAGAGCGGAAACCTTAACAGCCCTAGACGACAGCATATCTAGTGTTGACTCCTTAATTTTTCCATACAGTTTCCCAGGATGTCTTTTTTTCCACTATATACTATTGCATAAAAAATAGACTTTACAAGAAGTTCAGTTCCCAGTTAACACTTCGGAGTATTTCTATGTACTATTAAATGTTCACTGCACTAGGGAGCAAAGGAGTCCAGGTCAGGTTGTTATCGAAAAAGCAGAAGGTTGACAGGTGCTCTCTACTCAAACATTGTGCTTTACCTTATCACAGACACTGAAATCACTTAGATGTGCAAAAACTACCCAGTGAGTTCCAAAGGCAGTTCCCTACCACACAGGATCTCCCACTGTCTTGCGAGCAATGAAATTAATTTCTCCCTGCTTTCTGCACTTGGGATGAAGATGTACCACTGGATCTCTCTACTCCTGCTGCCTTCTTGTTTAGCATTTCCCTTTGGGGCACTATCAGTTTCTCCAAAGTGATCCAGTGTTAAATTCTGCATCAGATCCTGATTCTGAACATCATCAAACACAAATGTAAGGGCCTGTGGATAAGTCTGATAACCCATAAGCACTCTGTCTAAATCCCGGATTCGCCTTCCATCTGCAAGCTGATACTTATCTCTCTTTGGTGGTTCCTTAGCAAATTCAGGTAGTGGGTAACTGATATAATCTTCATCGAAGAGGAACAAATCGGAGCTGGTTAATATAAGTGTTTTAGGCTGAAGCAAACTAGTATTTTGTGCAGATCCTTCGACGTGATTTACTTGAAATGCCAACACATACAGAAGGATGTTGAGGGGCTGGAGATTAGTCAAACCATCCATCTTCTCTGCCACTAGAAAAGCAAGGTCCCCAATTTCCTCTTCATTTGGATAAATAAATTTTACTCTACTAGAGTGAATCAGTTCATAATTCTCCATTTTTCCTGCAAGAAACATACGTTATAATACTTATATTTAGTACTATACAATACTTCAATGCATCATAAGAAACAACTTTTGACAGTTGGCTGCAGCTGGACGAATTCAAATTTATCTATTCATATAAGGTTTTCCTTATACAGTATTGTAACAATTTTGTTTTGATTGCAGGTCTCTACCAGAGTCTCTTGCATTACCAACATAGTTTTCTGCAGATTTCTAACCACAATCTCTTCTGCCATTGCCCTGAATTAGTTAAATATAGCTGGACTCTGAAAGATTATCCACCTCTCCACCAGCAGACTTCCCCCACCTTCTTCCCACTCCCCACTTCTGAACTCACTGAAAGCATTACCAGATCACTGAACACAAACTTTTCTTTTGAGAGAAAAGGCAGAAATGAAAACAACAAAACCAGAAGAGAAATAAGGTTCCACAATAAATGCTTTTACATCCTTTTTCTATTCCTACTGGATGAGCACATTTCTCTACTCCATGCTACACTCTGGAGTGGCAGGTGGTGACACTGCAGCCCCTTACTCCCTGTAATTTCAGTGATGAAATAAAACAGCAAAGCTTGAAGGAAGCATGCCTGCTTTTTTTCCACATAAATGTATTGGTCTAAAAAGAAAAAACATACCATCAAACCTTGTGCTTTTGGGGCTTATAGTTTGTCTTTAAACAGTAACAGTACAATCATTCTTCAGGAATATGCCATTTTGTGCCTTCTATTCCAAGAAATCTAAGAAAAAACCTCACCCGATACTGGAATTAAACGTAACACACCTTAAAAAAAAGTGCAGCAAAGTGAAAACTAGATTCCCATATGACAGGATTCTTTCATTTGATCAAGGGAGGAAAAAAGTAACTTTCAGACTTCGTTACTCCCACTGATCTTTGATTACTTTGAAGACTTAATAGGTTAGGCTGAAAATTGCCACGGGAGCTACACTAGTGGACACCCCAAAATACTGCATTGGAAGTGCTGCTTCTGCTGGGCTCAGGAAGCCACCATTAACTCCACATGTGCAAGACTGGTTATACTTAATTTTTTCAGACAAGGCATAAGATAATTAAAGAATCAAGTAATAAACTAAATCCATTAAAGTATCAAATAAGAAGCAATGCATAAATTCACCTCAAAAGTGTTTTTAATCAGTGCTCTTTATATAACACCTTAAATATGCTGCCTTAACTCATGTCATGTAGAAAAGACCTCTTACCTGTGTTTTTACTCCCAAATTCAGAGTAGAAGTCTTTATCTACTGGTTCCGGTGAAGGTGTACGGGCAAGCAGTGACAGAACTGCCATGAGCTGCTGTATGAAGGTGTGAGTGTTGTAACTGTCTCTCGTCAGGCAGGTGACTATATGATCTGCAGAGTGACCTGAAGACAGAACATAAGCCACTCAGAAATCTGTATGGAGCATTACCATATTTCCTCAACCAACATGTAACTGTCACCAAAAAAGTTTTCTTGCAAGGATCATCTCTCCTGAAAATATGCACCATTAATCAGAAAGCTTTCACATCCTTCTCACATCCCTCAAAATATAAATATCACTTCTCTTGATTGAAAATGATGTACACTTATAATGTGACTGTTCAACTAACTGCTACAGGGGTCGCATCATTTTATCTGCTTATCATCATCTTATCTTTACAATTTATTACAGAAAAAAACAGCCTTCAGTTTTCTTTGTGACCTTGTTATATATAAGGTCACACAATTTCTACAAGGTGGATTCCACCCCCCCGCCCCAAATCAAGGTCTCAACACAATTAGAGAAGACATTTTAGAACACAGAAATACCTCACACAGTGAGACTGAGGACAAGTACCAGCCCAGAAACGTTACTCATGTTACTCCCATTAAATTTACGTTGACATCACTTTTTGTAACCCCTGAAGCCTCATTTTCCACCCAAAAAAGTCAACCATCAACTATGCATTTTGCAACATGAGCTGTACCTTAATTTTCCTATTTATTGCAAGCCAAAGTCTCTTAACACAAAATTCTTTAGATTTCCCTTTTGATGTTTCATTAAGGCAGACTTTCTAAAAGCACTTGAGACTAATTCATTGATATCAAGCTTCCCAATTACCTCAATCAAGATATTGCAAGGCAGTATTATCAGCTTACCAGTACAGCACCAGTGTTACATTGACTTGATTTCTTTTAAGAAAAAGCAGCAACAAAATATACTCATCCATTTCACTATAAAATAAGTAATGTCAGCACAATAGAGAGAAATCCATCAAAGAGAAGTCTAAATAGAACTGAAAAAACTTCAAACACAAGATGCACTCACCAGTAATTCGGAAGTATTGGTCAAACAGGCCAACGTTTACTGACTGCAGGTCATTAAGTTTTAGCACAAAGCAGCAAGAGAGGTGGAAAGAGCTATTTTCACAGTCTGAGTTTTCTTTGTTCCAAAAATCTGTTTAAAAAAGGATATACAATAAAAAAGTCAAAAGACAAGAAGATTCTTCTCGTAAGCATAATTTTCATGTTAAAAATCTTGCACCTGTATGACACTTGAAGGAGGGTATTAGGAACAAAGTGGCAGTAACTTATAGGATGCATTAACAAACCAATCACATGAACGCACATGATGAGTTTCGTTACCTTTCACTTACCTTTTTGGTTATAAAAGGGCCTTTAGCTGCCCAGAAGATGCTAGGGACTACGAAACAACACCTGAGAAAAGCACGGTTACAACGGCACATGGAAGGGTCTGTTTGACAAGGAGGCATGACTCAAGACCCTGTTTTTGAACATAAAAGCCTCATGCGAGTACTTCGCATATAGCAAACTGTGCCACTCTCTCCCTCAACTAGAAGGTCCATAGGGATCAGCCAAAACTGGCACTTAAACTGAAGACAGAGATTAAGTTGGTAATCTTATTAAAGGATCAAAATAACTCTTACCTGACTGGTGCTCATCAGCGTGAATGAAAGAATCATCCAGAAGAAAGTAAACAGCTTTTGTTGAGAGAAGAACACAAGCCATCACTTCCACATTGGGAGTCTTGTAAAACAGAACTGAAGACCACATGAGATGTCTCAACTCTTCATTTTCCACCTAAGGTGTAAATGGTATTTCATAAATCACTTGCACACTGATATTTCAGATAGTTTCATCATCCTAGAGGCAACTTTAGATACCAGACAGATAATCAAAATTTCAAATATCAAATATTCAAATATTCCAAAATCTGAAACATCTGAACATGCTGTAGTCAGGACAGAGCAGTAGTTCACCTCAAAGCCATTAAATACAGCAGCTTTGAGGTGAACAGAATACCAATCTACTGAGAGTGTTCTGGAATTACATAAAGAAGTTTTTATCATAGAATCATTCAGGTTGGAAAAGACCCTTAGGATCATCAAGTCCAGCCATTAACCCTACTCTACAAAGTTCACCCCCAAACCATGTCCCCCATCACCACATCTAAACGATCCTTAAACACATCCAGGAATGGTGACTCAACCACCTCCCTGGGCAGCCTAGTCCAGTGTTTGACTACTCTTGCTGTGAAAAACTTTTCCCTAACATCCAGTCTAAACCTACCCTGTTGCAACTTGAACCCATTCCCTCTTGTTCTGTCACTAATTACCTGAGCGAAGAGACCAGCTCCAACCTCTCTACAATGTCCTTTCAGGTAGCTGTAGAGAGTGATGAGGTCTCCCCTCAGCCTCCTCTTCCTCAAACTAAACAGTCCCAGCTCCTTCAATCACTCTTCATATGATTTATTCTCCAGTCTCTTGACCAGCTTCGTTGCCCTCCTCTGCACCCACTCCAGCACCTTGATATCTCTCTTGTATTGAGCTGCCCAGAACTGGACACAGTACTCAAGGTGAGGCCTCACCAGTGCTGAGTACAGGGGGACAATCACCTCCCTGCTTCTGCTGCTCACACTATCTCTAATACAGGCCAGGATGCCATTGGCCTTCTTTGCCACCTGGGCACACTGCTGGCTCATATTCAGCCGCCTGTCAATTGGAACCCCCAGGTCCTTTTCTACAAGACAGCTTTCCAGACACACTTCCCCATGCCCCAAGCATGGGGTTGTTGTGGCCCAAGTGCAAGATCCAGCACTTGGCCTTGTTGAAACTCATACCATTAACACTGGCCCATCGATCCAGTCCATCGAAGTCTCTCTGTAGAGCCTCCCTATCCTCATGCAGATCAACACACCAACTTGGTGTCATCTGCAAACTTACTGATGATACACGATGTCCTTATCAAGATCATCAATAAAGATGTTAAATAGAAATGGTCTCAACACTGAGCCCTGTGGAACACCACCTGTGACTGCCCACCAGCTGGACTTAAGTCCATTGACCACCACTATTTGGGCCAGTCTGTCCAGCCAGTGCTTGATCCAGCAGATCATGTGCTGATCCAGGCATAAGCAGCCAGTTTTTCCATGAGAATTCTACAGGAAACAGTGTCAAATGCTTTTTGAAGCCAATATCCACAGCCTTTCCCTCATCCAACAGTCAGGTTATCTTGTTATAGAAGATCAGGTTTGTCAGGCAGGACCTGCCTTTCATAAACCCATGCTGACTGGGCCTGATCCCCTGTTTGTCCTCTGTATGGCTTGTAATGGCACTCAAGATCTGCTCCATGACCTTCCCTGGTACAGAGGTCAGACTGACAGGTCTAGTTTCCCAGATCTTTCTTTCTGCCTTTCCTGTCGATGGGTGTTACATTTGCTACCCTCCAGTCCATTGGGATGTCCCCAGTTAGCCAGGACTTCAAGTAAATAATGGAAAGTGGCTTGGCAAGCATGTCTGCCAACTCTTTCAGCACCACTGGGTATAACCCAGCCGGTCCCAGTTGTCTAGTTATTGCTCATTTTCCAACCAAAAGTTAAAATAAGAAAAACATCTATTGCACAAGGAAGACTTGTCTAGAATGGACACTACATTTTAATCCAGATGAGCAGTGCCTCCTAAGCCTCAAAAAGACTACTGAGCTTCAAGATAGTACTGAAGTGTTGAATTCAAAGATCCTTGACAGGAGAGAAGCAGCACAGCTTGCCACTACAGCTGCTGCTCCAACTAGGCACCTTCCCAGCTTCCAGCTTTATGAGCTTACTGTAAATCCTCATGCGTCACCTACTTTCTTTATCAGCTTCTAGTGTAAAAAGAGATGCATGACTTGTATGTACTTAGATCTGGAATTGAGGCAAAGGAATAAAAAACACAGCTATTTCTCAATAAGCATTTCAATTGACATTTGTACTCAGACAAAAATTTATCAATCAAAAAGCCACACCATGAACTTAAGCTAAGATTTGTACTTTTAAATAGCATGTTCTACACACAAACTATAAATCTATTTTTCAGAAGTTAGGTTTACCTATTCATGTTTCTTGAGCACCTACAGCCAGACATGCTGTGTTGCATTCATGCACCCATATTACACAAAGAAGTCAGGACACTTACTTATGAATTTAGCTAGATATCACAAAATAATTCCACTACAGTTATTTTTTCTTTTTGCTACTTTTAATAAAAAAGAGGAATATTCTTGGAGTAATCATATCTTCAAGACATACACTAATGTACTCTCCCCTTCTGCATCCAAAGGCAAAATATGCCTATCAGGATCCCAACTGCTGTAGCAGAGAACCCAAAATGGAGTAACAAACAGGGTTTTGACCAAAACACTTCCAGCCTAAGTCTTCTTTTTAAGTGTGATCGGGAAGGATTTTTTTAAATTACTGTCTAGTCCTGAAAGGCCACAAGGCACAATACCTCTGCAATGTTGCCATGGAAAAACTCAACTAGGGCATTTCCTTTCAGACCAGCCACATACTGCAGAGACATAGAAACGTGAAGGTGAACAGGAATCTGGTTATCTTCTGTTAGCTTCTGCGTAAGAAATTCAGATGGATATAAAGATGACAGTGTCAGATGCGGCCTGCAAAAACTAAAAGAGATCCAGAAAACACTTCATCAAAATTTAAGGAAATACACAGCTCTTCCACTACAAGAATACTTTATTTCATTCAGAAATTAGGAACAAGTCACTTTAGTTTGTTAATAGTTTACTTTAAATGATTTATCTTAAGCATAGCTGTCAATCTGCCGTGAGCTCAACCCACAAGCACACGAAACAGTAAACACCTTTTATGTTGCAACAATGAAACAAAACAGAAACAAGGATAGAGCAGTAGGATATAGGATAACCATTCACTCACACTGCAGACTAGTGGAATGAAAAAACACTTTTTCCATATAGTACAGGCCAAAACCAATTACAAGAACAACTGCACACGCACTGGCTAAGCCACGTGAACTTCAGCACCGTGCCACAGACCTTTCATGGGAATTGTTACCTTGTTGACTGACCATGCCTCTGTGCCTCCGCAACGTGATTTCTTACAGCATCTGATTTGCTTGAAGCTTTGAAAATAAGAATAGTCTTAACATCCTGAAGGAGTGTCCTTAAAAGACTGTAGATTCTTAGGAAGTGGAACTTCTCATGAGGTAGAATAAACACTGCTGTAACAAATCTGTATCCAACAAGCAACTCCAGCACGTGCCCATCCAAGAAAGAACCCGTCTGCTCAACGGAACCACGAGTCGGATGCAACACAAGTGATGCTAACGGAATCCTGTTCAGCTCAAATACACTTTCCAACTCTTCTGTGCCTATCCATTTACCCGCCAGTAAACTGAAATCCACCTTTACTATGTACAAATGCTGAGGTGTTAGAAATATCCAACAGGGATGGACCACGCAGGGACCCTGGTCAGAAGATTTATACACTGAAGAATAAAGTGCAGAACACAAAGTATTTTTTGACCATTCTTTGTTATCGCCAGCTGACTCTGGTTGATGCAAGATTTGCTGAACATCTGTTTTATTCCCATAAACAAGATATGTAGGGAAACAGCCTTTTATTTCAACATCATCTGCTGAAATGCAATTCAATTCCATAAGCTGACCGAGAAACTCTTGGAGGTTTGCTTTTCCACAGTACAATGTGGAGCTTGGTAACACTGATGTGTAGTGTTGTGAGCAACGCGTGTGTAAACAGGAATAAAAGTCTTGAAGATTCTGAGAGTCTGAAACAACAAACAAGCAGTTGTCACTGGTTTTCAGCTTCAGTGTTAAACAGATTTCTGGCAGGAGAAAGCCAAATTCTGTTAGATCAGTATATGGAAAACACAGCGTTAATTTCAAGGCAGAAGGGATGTGCTGGCAATTTCCTCTCAATTCCTGATGGGGAATCTCAAACACAGCTAGCATATCATCAGTCAGAACCAAACAGGAAGCAAACTGCCTGTGTCCTTTATGAATGTGAATAGAAAAACTCCAGAGAATTTTGACTATGTCAGCACTCTCCGCTGCCGTGTTATCAGACTGGGTGTCTGAAGTAGTGCCGAACTCAAAAGCCTGTTCTCCTTCATGAAGTCCCATTTCAAAATAGCCATCTTCTTTGTCTGTACTCCTGGAATCACCTGGAGGGCTTCCTTTATTCTCTGTAAAGGAGGGGGGTGATCTCTGCATGGTCTGCACTATCAAGGCAGAAAGGTGCTGGATAAAATCTTGGTTTGTGGCAGTGTATGACATACAATTAAAAGGCAAGATGATGGTGTTACAGGGGTCAGGCACCACACAGTGTTCTTCCTCTGACCGATCCAAACTTCAAAAGAGATAAGCCACAGTAAGTACAAGCTTGAATTTAAAAACAGTAGTAGATACCTACAATTCACAGTGCTGCTTCTCAGTATTTTGATGTTTACTCTTGTTACTATATTTAAGTCAGTGTAATTTTGTAAAGCAAATTTGTACTGTACACAGACATTGATTTTAAAGGTTGGTAGTGTGCAATTCTGTGCAAAGTAAAAACTGAAATGTTCAGCTTATCCTCCATTTCCCACCCCCAAAAAGCATATCCTTACAAGTTAAACCCCAGTTATCATTGGGTTTGAAACTATCAACTGCATTCCAGGGTTCAAAGGTTAAAACTTCATACCATGAAATTCATCTTGGTTAAAAGAACACACAACACATACAATGGAAAAGACTGTTATGCCTTAAATGCCATGTTTAAAAATGCATCAACCACTGTTATTACCCAAGAGCCAACAAGGATTTAAACCAGAACTTATATCTAGCTTACCCAATATGATGACCACTTCCAAAATTTTTACATGAATTTAACAGAGAGGCAAGTGCCTAAGGAAAAGAAGAAAACATCAGGAAGCTATCAACTACCTACAGCTGCTGTCAAGACTTAAGCACAAAAAAACATTAATGTTGGCTCCCACTTTTTAAAGCTAGCCAGCTCCCTGCCAAGGCTTGACTGTTGTACTCATGGGTAGTTAGACAGCTATCCTTGGGGGAGCCTCAAACTGTTTGCTCTAGGTTGGGCATTCAGTTAAGACAGGAAAAGAACGAACTCTGCTGCTGACTTGAAAACAGATCCAACCTGTGACAAGGCATTTCAGCACACTACCAGTTTTTACTGAAGTAGTGTGAAGTGAGACAAAGTAAAAGAAACTTGACAAAACTTCACTGGTAGCAAAGGAAGAGATTCCCCCAAGTCTTGCCATCTCGTTCCTTGAAGCCATGCATATGAAGAACATTTCCAATACAAGGAATGAAACGAAAATATAGAAGTTATCAAAAACCTGGAGTTTGAAGGATACAAATTAAGGCTGTTAAATACTGACAGGAAGAAGGGTCTTCTACTGTAAGACAAAAACTGATATTGTACTAAGACAGAAGTCTTACACTCAGTATTTAAGTGAACATTAAATGTGATACTAATGCTGTCTACATGTGTCAGTCATGATAGTGACAATAATTTTCTGCAGCTCTAGTAAACTTGGATTATGCATTTAATTTACATGGTGAACCAACCCCTTGACTCAAATTTGGGGCTACCTCCTTTTCTATTGTAACAGCTCTGAGAATCAAAAGACCTTTGCTATGGATTACTATGGTAACACAAGAGTAACATCAGAAATAAGCTTGCAAGAACACTTTTTACACCACCATGAAGCAAACAGAAGGACGGCAATTACCTGATTTTTACATTTGGAGTCTGGTATTTCAAAGCATCTCTGGGGAACTGTATGGTCTATAGGAGTCGAAACACTGGATTGTAGAAAACTGCTGGCTAGGACTGTTTCTTCACAAATTATTTCTACAAGAAATATAAATAGCTCTTAATCACTGAAGTAAAAACAAAATGAATTTTTAATAGTATCTGCCAAAGAGGTGGAATTAAAACTGGATAATCAAGATCTGATCATAAATCATTAAAGCTAGAGGTTATTTTCACATAAAAGCCAGGACAAAAGTAAGCAAAATTATAATTACAGAAATATCTTTAACTGCACTGAAAATTGCATTAAAGACAGATGAAGCTCATTTTTCAACCTAATCAATTTAAATCTCATTCTCTCCATCTTAGTTCTTCACATGATTTAAGTTTTAATAGAACTAGTCAGTTTTGTTAATACTAACACTTCCTTAACCAAAACTTTGCCAGGCTGTCAGAAACACAACACTTTAAAAAAAACCTTTGTAGCAGTCCCTCAAATTTCTGTAGACTTCAAGTGAACAAGTACAGTATCTGAAAAACCTTCAACCAGACTCCAAAGGTCTGGTTCCTTAAATGCCACTCAAGAAAGTCACCTCACCTGATTTGGAACCTTTCTGAAGGGTTCAAAGCTGAATCATCAGTGAACACGTATGAGTACATATAAGCTGACATTCTCAGGGATATAAGACTTTGTTTGATATCCACAGCATTGCACTGATGCAAGAGAGCAAATCAATTTTCAGTATCAGCACTGACCCAGCCAGCTCATACACATACATGTGTAAATGAACAATTGCAGTGTGGATATGTTTCTGGCCTGAGCATAAAGACTCCAGCATATCTTTTCTGGATTGATGGTAAAAGTTTAGTAGATTATATCAAACCATCTCAGAGGAAACACAAAAGGTATTTATTACTTGAACAAAATACTGTGTTAGCAAGAAGGAAACTCAAGTTGACAGGAAAAACAGCACATAACAGCATTATTTTTCATTTTCTGTTTCCTATATAAATATTTAATATTTTTCCATAAGCCATTTGCCAGTGACATTTAATGTGAATAATGTGTTACGGAAACAGATGGTGTCTAGAAAAACTGCAGAGAAAACAATTCATAGAAATAGCATATCAGGAAATTAATTCCATTATTCATTATTTAAGGTTTAGCAGTGAAGCTAATTGCTGAGCATACTCCCATATTTAATAGGTTTCTCAAAACCAGTGTTTTGAAAATAACCCTTGATAGCTCAGTATGTGGCAAATAACTTCTATTCTTAAAGCTGAGAAATAGCTTGCCCAAGTCCTTGTTTTCACACTGTTTATAAAAGCTTCCCCCAAGATTCTGGTAAAGGAACCTTATGGAAAAGGACTACAGTATATCAATCTTGAATCTTATATCAATCTTTCTATAAAACTACCAAGTACTTCAGAAAGATCTAGATTTTTTTCTCTCAAGACTCATTTATTCCTCAACATCTACTGTAAGGACTATTGATTAGCAACTTCTAAGCAGTCAGTGATTACCAGCATTCTTTTTTACAGCTAGTCCTGTATAAAAACTGCAGGCTGTTATACAAACTCTCTCAATACTCTAAGTTACTAACACTTAATACTTTAAAACATTGGCTTCACTTTGAAAAACTGTCATTTTATCTGCAGACGAGAAGTGATCTAGAAGGGCTACAAAGGCAAATGAAGTACATAGATAATACTGCATCTGTAATCCAAACTGTGTCCTTTAATCAGTGGCAGTCAGAACAATTTCATTTTTATAGAGTGAACTAAAAAAACTCAACTGATTTTGCTGAAATCACAGCAATGGCCTTTTTTCAAAGGTCAAGCTTTTCAGGCGTGTTTTTCTCCTCCATCCACCAATTTACCGGGAGGAGTAAACTGTTCCACCCTGAATTATCACTAATATACCCCCTGCTCTTTTAAATGGTTACAAAGTCATCTTCCACTATTGATATCCTACTGCACTTCAAGTTTTCAATCAGGCAAAAGCCAGAAAAAAAAGTATCTTTATCTGTTGTTCTCCATCACAAATGAACATTCACATAAGCCAATCTTACAGGCTCCCACAAAAGATGAGAGATGAGCCACTCTCCTCAATTCCTAATCCAACAGGCAAACTTGCTTGAAAAATACAGTAAAATTAATTCTCAGGTAAGGTTAGCAGGTGCTGCAGAGCACAAGAGATGTGCTGAAATCACCACAGCGAGAACACCAATCTCAACTGCCTTTTACTCATCTTTTTCTATCTTCCTTCTGATTTGACAGAAATGCAGTTCTTGCAAAACAAGCAGTAACAGAACATAGCCTACTGAAGTTCACATTTTGCAGACCAAGAAGTAGAGAAGCAATTTTACAACATGTCTATACATGCCACATTTTTCCATTAATGCATGTGACTAAACTAGGAAAAGATATATAGTCCTCTGCTGGTGATTTCTGTAGGATGATGCAGTAAAAAGTCCTGTACCCAAACTTCCACTACAGTGAATGAACACTGGTGAGCCAGTCAGTTTTGCCGATTCACACACATAAAAACTTCCACTTTCTAAGCCAATGCTACCAGGTCTTTCTGCTTTGTCTTGATAAGCCCTATATCCATGCACATAATATTCATGTATATCAATGCAGCTTAGAAAAGCAGAACCAAGAGGCTCAGCCCAGCAGCACGATACATACATGATTACCTTGGCTGGAGCTGACAGGACGAGGCAGAGAGGGAGAAGAAGGACGAACAGTAAGAGAAGAACAGTTTGATTTGGAGCTGGCAGCAGTGAGCCTGGAGTCCTCACTGATCTAATAAAGAAAGTATGCAGTGATTAAAGAAAAAAAACTAAATACACAGGACACATTAGATCCTGAACTCAAAATAACTTTTCTAGGGCCCTGTGGTATCGCAACCTCTGAAATTTCTATTTTCACACTAATTGCAATTGCACTAAGAATTAATTTAGAGAAGTCATTCTGATCACTGACTAATCACTGTATTGACAAAACTAGCAGCGAGCTTCACAAACCACAAGATAATGAAAACAGGATTTCTATGCTCTAGGGACAGACCAGGTTCTGATATTAAGTCTGATAACAAGTTTATTACCAAAACAAGACTAACCAACAACACAGCACACAGACGTACATGAGAGAAGGAAGGGGGGATTCAGATTTATGATTCTTTCCACTGCTAACTATACACAAGAAGAAAGTCTGGGAGAGTCATTTCAATACTCTGCTACACCAGCAACACCTCTAACATTTGTATAAGATGTAAAATATGTCTGTTAAGGTCAACTGCATATTCACTGTGTACACCATTAAGTCATTTTATCTTTTCCTCCCACTTCCTTTCTCCCAAGCCAACAGTCAGAACTGAAATGACACTGAAAGCTAAATAGGAAAAAAGATGCTTTAAAACATTCATACCACATTAAAGCACAAAGAAAGTGTAAAAACTTTAATGCTAAGGAAATGTTAATGATTTCCACTTTGATATAACTTGTAGAAGTCTTTTCTTAAGCTTGTTTTGTATGCAGCATATTGTACCCCCCTCTCAGCACCAAACTCACCTTTTTATCAGAGTTGCTCAGTTTGTATTTCACCTCCTTTGCTTTTTGAATAGCTTTTAGCACTTCCACAGTGTCTAGCTCCTTTTCTGTGGTAACAATGTTATCCAAACAAACCTAAAAATAAGTTAAAACATCTAAAAATATTGATAACAAGGCAGCTCTGCATTTCTTTTAATGTAATAATCAAAAGCTATCTTAATACAAACTATGTGCATCTTTAACCATTACACAAAACCAATTATCACATCAGACCTTGCTCTAACATATGAATTTAACATAAACTCAGAAATGCTGAATAAGCTTAACACCCTTCTAGCACAACTGTGGTTCAATATTACCATACTGTTACCCAATGAAGACAAGGTAAACTTTCATTTAGATACAGAAGCACAGTCAAGTACCATTAATATCATTTCATCTTCTAAAGACTTTTTTTCAACACATACTCAGAACTTACCAAGTTTTTAGAACGTTCACACTACTTTCCTCAACAAGCTTTAAAAAAGATTTTTTTTCAAGTGCCAGCTCCAAAGGAAGGGCACTATGGCTTGCTTACCTCTGAGGCCCTGTCCCCAAACTGAGCAAGTACTTTCGTCCGGTAATCCGGAATGATGCTCAGGGGATTGCTGGATAACACCACCTTTTCTAAGCATGGGAGGTTTCCTATATTTTTTACTTCATCAATCTGAAAGTATTTGAATAAAAGGATGAATACAGATTAGCCAAATGAGAACAGAGCATACAGATTAAGCATTTCTTACATAAATTACATACAATAACCAGCAAAATAATAATAAAAAAATCACTATAGCTACTTATTTGCAGTTGTACCCACTAAAAGAAATTGCCTGCTAAAGCACAGTTCATTTTGACACTGAAAATCAGCTGTTACCTGTTCAATTTTGTTGTTGCTCAGATCCAAGTTGACTAATGAGTACAGTTTGTTAAGACCAGACAGCCTTTCCAGCTGATTTCCTGCTAAATTCAGTGTTTTGATGTTTCCCAGTTTTGTATGAACACCTTCTAGCGATGTAAGCTTGTTGTAGGATAAGTCCAGGTGAACAAGGTTGTAGAGATGCTACAAAAGCACAGAAAACCCATGTCATACACCAATCCATTAAACTTAAACTATGTATTATGGCTTGCTCATTTTTTTGTGCAAGTGTTTTCACGCTGGACAGTGCCTAGCATGAAAAGCATGACATGAAATTGTTCATTGTACAGGTTCAAGCTTATAGAAGAGGGACTTTTTCAACCGTATTTTTGCCAACCCACAAATACATCTGGCAGTGAATAAATTTAGTTAAGTACTGAATGTTGTATGCCAATATTGGCAAAGAAAATAAAATATCCAGAGCAAGTGAGAAATGCATCATTAAAAGATTATTTGATATTAGGAAGTATAAGTTATTTGGGCTTAAACTAGTTTCCACGAGGAAGATGAGCAACAAAATTCTGAAGTAAAAAAAAAATAAATCTTTGTTCTAAGGTCTCAGGCAGTCTGAGATAAAAACCAAAACAGAACATCACCTTCAAAAGCATCATTTACCTGTAAATTTTCTACCAGAGACACTCCATTGTGACTCAAATCCAGGAATTCAATCTGCGGAGTTAATTTCTAGAAAAGGAAGAAATAAATGCATGTGTTAAATGCATTTTCTCTTTTAAATCAGGCCACACTTCCTTCACTATCATGTGACCAACAAAGGAAAGGTATCTTCCAATAAGCAGTCTCTTCTTAGCTTTTTGTATTATGAAAGCATTCCATGTGACCTAGTGGAACAAAAGTGAAACATGCTCTTAAAGCCAGGTTACTCCAAGGAGCATGGTTAAGTTTTAATTTGAAACAGTTTCTCACTGAAGACAAGTAAGTTGCTCCCAGGTAGGCCCATTAACTATAGATTAAGCTCATTTACAGGTGTTTCCATCTTATCAAACAAGCATATCTATGTTACACAGAAACCTGGATAAAGACAGCACCAAAAACCAGAGAAAGCTGAGCAATTTGCTTCCATGTTCATTTATATGAGACAAGCACTACAAGGTCACACAAACATCTCAAAACATGCACTTTAATCCAGAGCCTTTTATTTTTGGAGTATGCAAACCTTGAATTGATGCTGAATTTTGACATCAATGTATTGGCATCCACTTTATTTTGGTTGCAATCTCACCAATGATTTGTCTGGATTGGACTCATACCTGAAGAACCATAAGTCTACATCACAAAAAAATCCTGAACACGAAAACTGTGCTCCAAGTCCATGATCTCTAGTTGGGCTACAGAGTAACTATCTCCTGACTTGACAGAATAGTTCCAGTAAAAGCATTATGTTCCTATTTGACACATGCTTGTGATGAATGCTATTTTTTTCCTTAACAGATTTACAAAACATAATTCTAAGGTACCAGCAAAATACTTCAAATTTTGTTTCCATGGTCTTCATATTGTTTGGATGTCAAGAAGGCTGCCAGCAAGCCACAGGTTTTTAAATATACAGGATGCTTCAGCCATAACACTCCAAATTTGAGTCCAAGAAGTGTTTTGTTCTTTTACAAAGCAACTTTTCTAAGTGGCCTAACACCGATGCAGACAGCGAAAGTATGTTTCAAGATGTCAGTATTCATAAAAGCATTGCTCAGAGCACAAAATGACAAACTTTTCTCCTCTAGCAAAGAGAGTATCAAAGCAGTGAAGTAAAATCTAACCATTAACTGGGGTAGTCAGTCAACATGGTAAGTGCAATTTAAAATCTTTCAGAAAAAAAAGCCAACTATCAAGCAAATGCAAAACCCCTGCTGTATAATGTACCACAGCAGATCAGGCATACTTTTTTTCCAGAAATGAAAAATATTCCTTACCACTGAATCATCAATTTGAGAGATGCTATTATGACTCATATCCAAAGTTGTTAAAGTTCTCCAAGTTGGGATAACTGCTGTCACTGGACAACTTGAAGTCGCACCCTCTGGCTCCCACTGATCAAACTCAGAAGCCTCAGGCACCAGGATTTCCTATTTAAGACAAGCACAGTAAAATATTATGCCTACATTTTCAGTGAGAGCTAACAGTTTTGAAAACAATCTGAACAACCTTACATAAGTAAGGAAGGTTTAGGCTTTATAATCACCTAGATTGAAGTTTTCAGTCTTAAAGTGTGAGCTGACTGGGTCAGAATTATTTTAGATCTACAGAGAGAGTTGAAACACTAGCAGCCAATCAAAATTAGCAAATGAGGAACAATAGAGGGAGTGTGAAAATAACACTACTTGACATCCCTTGCCAAATCAAAGCCTGCAGAACAATGCAAATGCATTCAGTTCTGGATGAATAACAAACATACATTCCAATAAAAGAATAAGAAATGTCCCTGAAGGGACACATGTAAAAACTTCCTCCACTAAGAGTTGAGATTCCAAAAGGTTTACAAACCCTTTCAAGTTACACAGCTTTAAAAGCAGAACCTGCAACAGGCAGTACATAAAAAGTACTTAGGACTCCAAATGGGTATTCCTACCATGTGCATGTTGTTTGTGCATGTGCTTTGCACGCTCACCAGAAGCAGGGACTCACCTTCATTGACGTTGCTGAAAATCGAACAGTCATTGTGGCCAGAGCATGTTTTGATGAAGTCAGGCCTTTGATGAGCTTTCCCCCACAATGATTGATCTATTTAAAAAAACCAATTATATAACAGTCAGAAATGCTAGAACAGACAAACATGGGACACTGAAGTGGCAATAGCAATCCGCTCAATAGCAGATTCTCTATCAGTTTGGAAATCAGTTACCACACACACTTAAAATCTCCTGAGATTATCAACTCAGAAATACCAACACTTGGTAAAGCCAAAACAAGAAATTAGAGACATTACTACAGGAAAGTGAAATTCAAGCATTTAATTGAACAAAGGTTCTGCTCCACTGAGTTTCTGCCTGCCTCATGTATTCAAGGTGAAATACCCAGGCAGTTCAATAGGGCACAGTATTTTACTGTTACCAAGAGGCATCTCAAGCTACGGCCCTACCTGCAGACACAGTTATCATATGCTCTTTGTTGTAAATAAGAAAAAAAGAAATACCTAGGTAAGTGAGGATACTAATCTAAGCATTTAATACAGTAGTGAGCTAATCACACAGACTAAGTTAAAGATTGCAAGGTCTTTGTCACGAACTGAGCTACAGAAAAGAAAGCCAAAGGCAAGCTACAGCCTCTGTCCAGCGACACAGTACTTCTCTAGATGGTCACACATCATGCAACCATGACCACCAACACATTTGCTGGTGTACCGAAGAAACAACACTGAACAGAAACAGAGCTCCTATCACTCTTCAAAAAAATCTTTCCAGATTACCGCTGTTCATTTTTGGATAGTGTGCACTACTACGTAAAGTCAGTCTGGTGACAGTCAATCAAACTTTTCATGAACATACAACTACAGAAGTTTAAAAACAAGCCCCTTTAGCGCCTCCTTCCCTCTCCCCTTCTCCCTCCTTTTCAATTGAGCAAAGTTACACCAAAAACTATCCACACTCACAGAAAAGTGTAAAACTGATACTGTTCTGCAATATCTTCTCTGCAGTATGTCAGACCCTCACACTCTTCAGCCCTCTGTAGTTTCTTTCCCACATTAAAATGTCAAACCACTGACTTCAAAAATCCACTTCAGTTCTTAACCAACTCAGTCATGCACATTGATGAGAACAGCATTCATATAGAAGAAAAGGCACAGCATTTACCAAAAGCTGACACAGTACAGACTGCGTGACAAAACTGGATAATCTCCCCAGAAAGATCTGAAGTAGTCAGAAAAGCATTTTGTAAAATACCCATTGAACAACTTCTACTAGAAACCCAGTCACTTGCACTGAAAGCAAGCCAATGAAAAAATTCAAGTTATCAAGCAAGAAGCACTTTACCCAAAAGTGTACTTTCACAAGCAAATTTAAGGTCAAGGCATTTTCACAAATATTTAGTGCTTTCCCAAAGTACTCTAATAATAAGGGATCCTATTTATAGCCTATTTGTTAGACCTTCAAGGCAAAGGAAAGCCACCCTGGTTTAGGTTGTGTATATGCTAGAAATCATTCTTTTTGAACACAAAGTGTAGGCTATTCTAAATATTTCAATTCTGCATCCTTATTTCCAAGACTTGTGGATAAAAACATTGTTTCACAAAGATAAATCCTTCTAAACATTGCACTCCCCAATGCTAGTGCCAAATCAAAGCACGCAACTACCAGACCTGGTATTTGCAGTCTCTAAAAAATAATAAGAGTTCTATCTCAGTCATACCTCTATTTGATGAAGTGATTTGAAAATTGACAGATCAAAGGGCAAGAGATGCTCCTGAATGTTACTGGTCCCAAAAGGTCCCCCTGCTCCAGTGACCTAGTAATCAATATTTAACAACAGAGTTAGTGCACGTAATTCATCATGCCTACATTTCACATAGTCTTACACAGGCAATAGCACAAATAGTAGTTTGGAAAGACGGAAACTTCCAACCCATTTTTCAAGCACAGAATGATCCATTAAACTTGCAGATTAACTCTTCACAGAAAAAAAAACCACATTGGTTGCTCCATCTAAGTGCACTGAGCTTGAAGCAGTGAATTTGAACTGCCACCTTGTGCTTGTGTGCTGCAGTGCATGGGGCATGCAAAAATGTAACTAGGCAAGACTGACCAAGGCTTCATTCTCAGCTGACCAAGTCACCACTGCATACAGTAAAAACAACTTCCTTGAAACATCTGGATCCTTTAAGACAGAACTGTATTGAATTCCACTACAGGGCATAAAGTTCAAGGCATTGACAAGATGTTTTCTTCAAACCTTAACACTGGTAGTAAAAATGCATCTAATATTTCCATGTGGTCATTGGTTTCTGGCCTCAGGCTATGTCAGAAGCAGCCTATGAGACAGGGGATTTCATTTATGCTTGCTACAAATAAAATTGTGCAAAATCTCTAAGGTTTTTGTCTGTTCTTATAGGTATCCTACAATATCTGAAGGTGCCTGCCCACAAGCATTCAGAAAGGCCTGAAATTCTGGAGACTAATTTTTCTAAACAGTATGCTCTTCTCCAGATGGAGAATCCTCTTTTTAGAGGATTCTATATACACAGAGGACAGCAAAAGCAACTGAACATCCACAGGAATACCAGTACACTTAGGAAGTTGCAAAAGCAATACCACAAGTACTCCAGAGAAGCTTCCCCCTTTGAACACACAACACAGTTTAAAGGAAACTCTTCATGTAATGAAGGAGCTAAAAAGAATTTTGGAGCTGTAGCAAGCAGTGCTAAAAATATTACACTGGAAAAAATCTTTCCAATTCACTTATTTGGTAGCAAAAAGACTGGCTCCAAACAAACACAATCTGTTCTTAGGACATTTTACATTTATACTGAAGAGGTATTTGAGCTAGAAATTCAGGGCCATCTCATCTATAAATTTGCAGTTTTTGTTAGTTTTGTTTTGTGTTTTTTGTTTGTTTGGCTTTTTTAACTTTCAGATCCAGTCAAAGGTGAGAAAGGGGACAGGATTTATACACACATGCACATATATAAACTGGCCTACCCATAGTGTCTGCAAAGAAAGCAGGGCTGAAGAGTATTACTTGTCTATCTCCCCACTACTACCAAGATTCTGTGATTGTATCTCTACAGAGAGCACTGCTGAAGAGACCACATCAGAGGAGAATCAACAGTTTTGTAGAGAACTACATGTATTGAAGGTTAGCAGAATAAGCACCTGTTTGACTTCTAAATCCTTCTAGGTGTTTAGTATGAGTGAAGTTCTTCTGCATTCAAACTGGACTCCAAAAGTATAGTAAGAACCATGTCAGTCTGGTATTTGTGCAAACACAGCTCACCTTTAAATACTTCAGTCTACAAGTGAAATCTAGAATATGACCTAGATCTGTTTTGGCATCTCCATTAGCACATGTAGGCTTCCCCTGTAGCAACTGTTGAGTGACAGCATGTAACTGTAAGGGTCTGATGGTGAAGACTTCTCCAGCCATTAACAACTGCTCTCCTGGAAAACAGAGTATGATGGTATTAAACCCAAAGCTGCAATGATTACAAAAGAATAAAAGGTACTGTTATAGAATAAATGTTTCTTATTTACACTAAGCTCACAACTGAGGTAGAAAACTGTCCTTTTTTGCCACTTTAAACCAGAGTGTCTGAATTAAGATTTGGGTTTGTTTTTTTTTTGCTCTCAGCACCAGAATAATCCAGGCATTCAAATGGGCACTCTTCATACAAGCCTAAGCTCCTAAAGCCAAGGATTTCCCTCAGTCTTAACAGGACTGGAATCAAAGTCCATTTCTTTGAGATATCTGTAAGTTCTATAGCAATTAGGACTGACTAAAAAATGCAGGGCCCACCATCTAAAAACAGACCTTACATCTTCTGTACTGATGCCTAAATGCAAATTTGTAGCAAATATGTTTTATTGGAGAATATGAGCACTTTCAGACTAATACCAGTGCAACAGAAAATGCATTATCTGATTGTTTACAATCCAATTTCATTCTAACAGGACAAAACAGCATCCAAAAGCCTCTGAAGGCATCACAAGAATCAATGTGGACAACAGCAGTCAGAACACACACATGTGGATTGATTATCTTTCTCTTCCTTTTAGGGACATCAATTTGATGCCACAGACAAGAGAGCATCAGCTTTTGTGATAAGCAGAGTTCTCAGCAATTCATTCTGAGGAGCAGAATTCCCTTTGGCTTCACTGAGAGCAAGTCCAAGGATCCAGCTGCGTATTACTGGAAGGCTACACTAATGTAGTTGAACATTGATGATTCTGGTATTGGTGAGACTGCCAGCACTACAAGGTCAGGAAAGTTTTCTTCAGGAGCTTCCTTGAAGTGTTCCAAAATTTGCTGAGTGGACCCCTTGAAGATGCTTCACCTGTAATTAATTTCATGCCATAACAATCTGAAATAGCATGCTGCAACCTGCTACACCTATCACCTCAGCCAGCTAGAATTACACAGTAGCATCCAGCATGTCCTTCAAAACAAAATTAGCATGGGTTATAATTTCACATGCCTCCTGCTGTTAATGTACCAGTCACCCTTTAACTGACCAGAAGGTCTCATGCTTCTTGAATTCTGGAAGAACAGTATTAATTTAGGTATATAAAGCAGACTCTTGCATTTAACACACTATATCAGGACTCAGTGACGTAAAACAAGCTTCCTTACAGGTTACACTAAAGCATATCAAGACAGAAAGCTTTAAAAAAGCTTCTGATCACCATTACCAAACACACCCTATCCCTTAAAGGACACAGACTCAAAGGCCCTTTCCAAAACCTAAATTCACCAGTTTGATTTATTTTCAAATGTGGCTGCACTACCATCACGGTTACTCCCAAAATGCATTTCACAGTGCAAAGAGGAAGAAAGTCTCAGTTTGATAGGGAATATTCAGGATCTCTCATTGTTTGGAGGTCAACTATCATAGCTATATGAATATATAACATTCTTTGTTAAATTCTTGCAAGTTCTTTACCTTTGTGGAAGAGCTCTTCAGCCAATGCAGCAGTGATCCCGTTGATCTCCTGTAAAGAATATATCATTGTAATTGAGAGTTATTTACACACTTATGGTTTATATTTTTCCATGTGTACCGTTTCTGAAGTCTCCCTTTTTTTTGCTGTTGTACAGGACTTTTTTTTAAAAATGGAAATCAACTGTGACTGTCTTATGTATTTCTTGTATCTTGAAAGCATTTAAGTGACATAAAATTGTTTAATTTCACATGGTTTTCATTTCCAATATAGAAGATACTGAACTGCATTTAGATAATCACATCCAGCATGTATTAGAAAGGGCAACATCAACTAGAGCAACTGTTACTAGCCATGACTAGCCTCACTTGAAAGAAAACTCAGTTTTAAAGAAAATATTACAAGTATAGTGTCCTCCAAGTTTAAACATTAAACTAACCTAACACATCAAGTATGCAAATGCATGGAAGACTTTAGATGAATCTGTCTACAGGGAAAAAGAGATATATAGAAAGTAATTCGTCTTATGGACTTTAAGTCTATTATGGTTGCAGCAGAGTACTTACAAAGTCCCTTTTCCCCATCCTCTATCCACTCCACCCTCCTGGAACCACCCAGGTGTTCAATCTTCATTACAGGCACTGACAGCTCCAGTAGGAAAGAAAAAAGGCTAAAAACTCTTGAGTGCAGGGATTTGTTCTTTCTAATGTGAAGGTGCACAAAGCTCAGTACAAGTATATCCTGTCTGGGCATACTTATCTACACAAAAAGCAAATGCTCTCTGGAAGCCCAGAAATAGTTCTGAGCATTTCCAACAGTTCTCTCAAGGTCCACAAAAAGAAAAAATAAAACTATGATAGTGAAGCCTCTCCCTAGCCATGTGCATCTCATTTTACGGTAGCTGCAAAGGATAAACAGACATTATGGATCATCACAAAATGAATATTTGATGAGTTTACTTTGCTGACAAATCCCTCATGATTCATAACAAGGGAATGAGTCCACAGGACATCTGCAGCAGGCAGCTCAGCTCATCTGATGAGGCAAGCATTTCAGAAAGGCACATTCTTAGTATAACTGAAACCCACTCACCAAGGATGAACAAAGCCTGCACAACAGTTCTGAGAACAAGCTAGAAGCTGCATTCCGAACAAAATTCAACCATTCTGACTCATTTGAATAAGCCAGTTACACTCATCTGGCACGCACAGACTTAACTGAAAACTATACTCTGTATCCCTTTTGTCATCTAGGACACAACAAAAATTTTTTCTACATTTCTAATTTAAACAGGATTATAACTTGGACTGTTCAGTGACTAGCAGGCAAAAAAAAGCAACTCTATTCCTCTGTCTACAAGAGACCTCTGTCTTAGCTCTAACTACTTATCACAGAAGTCCATTGTTAGCAGGTGTCTGCGCAGCAGTTTGTCACTACTCATTCTTTTCTTACAAAAGCTTCTATCTCTAAGTTAACAAGCCAAATCTAAGATGACAAAGTACAAGACAGTGCAACAAAATAAGCACCCCCATATCACTACAGACAGCCTATTCAATGTCTGTCACACACAACTGCTATTTGCTAAGATGTACCTGGCTTTTCCCTGTGACACGTAAAAGCTTTGAAGTGGTTTTAAAGTGCTTACAGTAGTTATTTCTACTCTATTTAGTTCTATTTACCCAGGGAATAAAATTAAATAATCCCTACTGAAAATATTACAAATAAGAATAGACAAAACATTGCAGCCTTCCTGCATAAACTAATGAAGCAATATAATGGATTATTATGAGTCAAGAATACACATGGGCTGTGTACTAATCTAGTACCAAAAATATTTTAAAAGTTCAAAGTTCTGCAGAAAGGTTACTTTACAGTGGAATTGCTGTGGTAAATATTTAGCTTTTCTGCTAAATAACATTTTTTTGGGGTAAATATTTAAAAGCACTCTAAAGTTTGAAGCAAAACCAATTGAGTTCATACCTTCAGCCAGACTCCCCTAAAGCAAGGGAAAGCAGATTAAGCAACAACTTTCCTCTTAATACATGAGTGCAGTACAGAAATAAGGAAGTACTTATATTCAGGCGCTAGTTCTCTGGAAAAGTAAAAAAGGATGAACATTACAGGAAGAGGAAAAATAGCCTAACTGCAAGAAGAGAGGGACTAGGATGAATTTCTGCCTGCATAAAAAAAATCTGTTGAAGTTACAGCACTGAAATATTGAAACAGATGTCATTTAAGAGGCAGTAGCCAGAGAACAGAAAAAATATGCAACTCCCAGGCAATCAGGACGTTTGGTCCCTCTGAACAGAACTGTCCCTCCATTAGCACACACAGTAACACATTTAAAACCTCTAATCCATTTAGAGGGCTTGACCACAACAAACCAGTGCTTCTCACTCAAATTTGCAAGGCAATAGCAACATTATGAAGGAAACCTTTCACTGGTTATTTAAGTCAAACTAAAATTCTCACCAGGAGAACTATTTCATGGAACATAACTAAACCAGGTCTTCCCTTGTGGCTAAAGCTTAATTAACAGAGCTAACAGACCACCTGTGACTCATTTCTGAAGGCCTTGTTTGAAACCATGAAGGGCCATCCCACCCCAGAGCAATCACTGCTCCTCCTTTCCATTAAGCTCTCCAGTGCATTTTCCTCTCTATGAAGTTCATTCTCCCCCTTATGTGATGCCATACTGGAAAAAAATGCCTAATTATGCAAAAGAGATTAATGAACAAACTGCTATCTGTAGATAAAAGCAAGCCATAGCTTCTTAGTTCAAACACCCTTTACCATAACACGGTGCCTACTGGCTGCAGCTATTTCTCCAGAGGCCACTCCATCAGCGCGCTTCTCCTGGAAAAAGCACCATTTTTCTTCATTTGGGCTACTGGAAACTGCTTCAGTGTGAATCACAGCTCCAGCCATTAACCACTAAGTAAGGCTGTGCGCGGATCAATTATGCAATGTTTCTCCAGGGAGCCAGTAGTATTGACTTCAGCCTAACAACCAATTCAGCTTCAGATTTATTCACAGCTTCCAACTATCCTGACAGCATTTATTCTCTCCTCTTAGAGTCCCTACCCACACTACTTGCCAGCACAGCATCTACTGCAATAAAAAGTGGTGTCAAAAAAAAAACCTTAAAAATATGCTTTGTTACATTCAGCAAAACATTGAAAAAAAAATAGCTATTTCAGCTATTTTGTGAAGATTCCATACAATTCTCTCCAAGTCACACAACTAGGGAAAGACACCTAGGCCTCTGTTTCATACGCTGAAAACATAACTTACATATAAATGAAAGTGTAGGAAGTGTGACAAGACTTTTGGAGCAGTAACAGGGAACTTGAGGAGCAGGGTTTGCAGATAGACCTCCAATTCCTTTTGCCTTTTCTCCACCAGGCTTTTGGAATTTTTTCCAATAATCTTCTTAGGAGGTAACAGATTTTTATCTATTTTCTTTTCTGAAACAAGCTGAAAGACAAAGACCAGAGTTAGTACCTGACCCTGAACAAAAGACACAACAGAACACATTAAGAGCATGCTGCCCAATCCTGGTAAGATCCAAAACCAAATCACTTCAGTAAATTTAGCTACTGACTTCAAAGTATTCTGTACCAAAAAAGGATTTAGGTGGCAATTCAAATGGTATCTGGCAGTCTTGTTCTTTACTGAGGAAAGAATTTATGTCCCATACAACAGAACTACACAAACTGTAAAATGCTTTATAAGAAGCCTAAGGCAGTTTTAATATCCTTACCTTTTCATGAAGGTCATGGAAATCACTGTAACGATGTTTGACTGTCCACTGATGATTGCCAACACTGACCTGAATAATGTATACCTGGAAGGAAGAAATTAAAATTAAGGGAACTGCAAAGCATTTGTCTTAGAGATACTGTGAGATGTGCTGGTTAATGTAGCACTATAAGGTTACCCTATGTTCTTAAAGTATCACAGTTAACTAAAATCCAAACTTAAATGACTTTGCTGATGTATGACACCTAATCTCATGCACAGGGCTGCTCTACACAAAAACATGCATACGCTTCTTAATGTAAAGCAATGGCTTTTATTTTTGCAAGCCAAAGATTAATAATCAAGATATCTAAGATAACTTAGCTAGCAGAAACCTTCAGAAGAAGTTGGCATTCATAGCTATCCACAAGTCTAAGACAGCAGCATCCTTCTTCCATCTACCAAGTTCCCCAAGGGGCAGAGGAACCTGGCCACCATCCTGCTGTCACTTTGGTTAACTGAAATCTGGAGCTTAACCATTCCACAATCTAGACCAATTCTTTGGTTGGATGTTAACAGCTTTATTCCTTTTAGGGTAAAGCAGTCAAGAGAGCTTCCTGAAAACTACAATTATGCCACAAGAATGACAATTATCTAAAGCATCCCAAGATTTTTTACACAAAAAACCCTACATATTTTTAATCCTGTGTGTATCAAACAACTTTGAGAGTTTCACTGCAAGTGACTTTCCAAGTTCAACAGTATTGGTTCTGCAGGAAACTCACAATCTACCCCCTTGGATATGCCAGAAGCAAGGCATCCCAAAGAAACTTTAAAGGTACAAAATAAAACACAAAGTCAAAAACAAACAAGGCTCAGCAAAACGAGTTCTACAGCTACTTGAAAACAACAACTTACACTGTGTTATCCAACTGTATTCCTTGGGGGGGGAGCAATTCATAACCAAATCTCAAAAGCATTTAACACAGTTGAGAACTTGCTTATTACCACAGATCACACAGACCTGACTCATAGCTGCTACAAGCATGATGCACATCTCATTGCTAAACCCACTTGAGGAAACAAAAAGCATCAACAGTTCCAATCTTACGCAAAAGGCCAGGTTTCACATATTGTTAGTACAGACCAGCACAATATCAAACATTAAACAGAATACCACTTATTTTAAAAGATTAACTACAGCTACCAATGATATTTTTGTAAGCATCTGATACCAGCTTGCTGAACAAGACCCAAGTCCTACAGGGAATCGAATCAAGATGTCCGACTCGTGCATACAGCAAGGGACACGTCAGTGTTTGGATGAGGACTGCAAACACAGATGAATGCCTGCACAGAATTAGTCGCAATTAAAGCCTGAGTCTGCCCGCCTTCCTGTCCTGCTGTGTTGGGAAACACGTAATTATTCACTGTGCCAGTGACAAACTAGAACAGGAATAACCTGAGCATTCAAAAGTTCCTCAGAACCCTGAAGAAAGCAAGGAGAGGCTCAAAGAAACCAGAAAATTAAAGTTAGACCTAAAGTGCTACATTTAGAAGCCATAATAAGAAGACTACTACTTTTAAAAGCTGACTGAAAAAATTATGGCAGATGAAGCCATGCAGCAGACTGAGTATACAATGCCTAAAACCTCAGATCAGACGCTGAAAACAGTAAACGTCACAGCTCCCAACCGACAGCTTACAGGACAAGGAAGGAATGCCCCTGCTCTCTGTATACAATACAGGCAGAGTAAATATATAATATAGGTACATCCTTTTCCTGAAATGGCAAGCTCTGAGCACTTCTAGAAACACAGCACCCAGCCAAATGGATAGCCTGGTCAGGAAAATACCTCTCAAAGCAATTATTTACAGGCACTGATACAATTCCTCAAATGAAGTCTTTAAAAAGCCGTAGCATTGCCCACGTGGAACACGGACAGAGCCAGCAGTATGTGTTCACCCCTGAAAGCATTGGTATGCAGAACAGCAGCAAATTATTTCACATCAAACCGCAAGCTGCCATTACCTTGAAGAATAAATACAAATGCAATATGCTTGTGCTCCAAAGACTTGTTTCAATACAGAAATAAATCACTTTAAAGCAAAAAAACCCAAACCCTTAAAGTCAGATATGCAAATTCATTTTCAATTAATTCTGAACGCACTAACATGACAAGGCTGACAGTTTAAGATCCCTCAATGACTGCCTACCTGTCAAGCCAACTGCTACAAGGCATACAAGGGGAGATGAAATGCTCCAACTGCACTGTCTCACAGACATCAATATGCCATCTGAAATCCCACCCATATTCATGCCATAAACTGCACTTCTAGGGAGCTAAAATGTAAAGTGTTTATATTCACAGGTTTTCCTCCTCCCTGGGTCTCTACCAAACTCTTCTAATATATCTTGAACATCTTTCTGTAAATGTCTTGTTTCTTTTTTTTCCAAAGTGTTTAGCATATCTGCAGTGACAAATATTTTCATGATTTTCTAACCAGTCACTTCAAACTCTTTGCAGGTAAGTACTCACACTGCCAAAGAGCACACCTCTAAATGTTTAAAAATTAAATACTCGCTAAAAACTTTTTGTGTTGTGCAATTTTAAAAACAGCTGTTCAGTAAACAAACAGCAGTGATTCCAGACTGCCTTCTGTTTACTTCCTGTAGGCAACAAAACCCTACCCCTCTCACTTTACATGAAAACCCTGCATTTCTACAGTACCCATCATCCAGCTTCATCCTTCAGTACTGTCAAGCACCTCACTTCAGAGATGACAGGCAAAGCTGCCCACGGGAAGCCTGAGACACAGGTGAGTGCAGCCGCAGACAGGTCCCAAATTCCAGAGCAGTGATGCAACTGCATCTCCTCCTCCCTGCCTCCTCAAGTGGTCAGACAGTTTACACCCATTCAAGGAAGCCACAGCATTTTCCTTAAATATCAAAGCTAGTATTTATATTAAAAACAGCTGTAAAAGACAGGAAAAGCAGGAAGGCAATTTTAGGCCAAACAAATACATAGCAGGAAACAAATGAAGCAGTGGTAGCCTTGAGGCCTTCTAGCAACAAGCTCGTCTTCAGTCAGTATCCTGCTGGACCAGCACAGGCAGGAGAAATACAGAGTAGGTGCTCATACTTTCCTAACCCAATAGAAAAAACATCAACAAGTGCAGTACTTTTTTTCCCTGCTGGATTTATCCATACCTTGCCTTCAACCCTAACAACACCAACAAGAACTGTGCTTTTAAAAGTACTTTCAAGGTTACACAGAATTGTGGACCTCCCTCATATTTCACAGCTTTCAAATGGATGTCATGAAATCCCTCCCTATTGAGACTATGAGCTCTGGAATACAGAGTACAATGAGAAGCGGGCATGCCAAACGAAGAAAGGGCTTTCAAAAACAACGCTGTAAATAGGCCTGCGGCCACCTCAACCGCAGGTTAACAGCTAAAGGGGAAACTTGCTATCGGTGTTTCCTCTCACCTTCACCACATTCAACTGACTTTTGCAGATTCTCATTTCTTCAGCTCTGCTCTGGTAACAGGTCTTTATCACATCCTTAAGTGCAACTGATCTAATCCTAAACCACTAAACAAATGCTAATTTTTGCAAAACATTTCACCTTGTGGATAATTCCGTAAAATTTCCGTTTTCATTTGAAGATCAATTCCTACATGGCCAGTGGCTTGGGACTCTCTCATTGAAACCGGCTGCAGGCTTAGCAGTTTTAGGAGGTTTACACACAGGTAAGCTAAACACCATGACTCCTTCAAAAATGCAGCAAGAGAATCAAAGTAGGACCAAATACTGGTAAATCTCACCTTTCAAACACCCTAGTTTTAAAGCTCCCAAGGAAAACAGCATTAAAATAGCATGGCATTTCCAGAACCATACTCATTAAAAAAGAAATCTGGCCTTGAAAAAATAAGCTTCCTTGGGCTTAGCCGCAGCAGCTTAAAATGTTATCCCCAACCATCAGCTGATGTGCTGACTGCTACCTACAGCAAAGTTAGCCGCCTGAAGTACAGCTCCATCTAGCACATTAAGGGTTTTACCAAAGCCTGGCTGTACCATACTAGAGCTTGCAGGTCGAAGCAGCAAAGCAGCTAACATTTCACCTCCTGTGTCCATGATTTCCCGTGGAATAAGGGGGCAGATATCATTTTGGCATTTTCTTAAATAATTTCACTTGAATTTCTCATTCACTGGTATCGCAAAATACTACTGAATATTCTCCACAGCAGCAATAACACTGCCAAGTCTTGGTTCACACCTGAAATGCAAGTTTCCAGTGACCACACAAGACTCACCATGCCTCTCAGCTGGCTGGGGACAGCAAAAACAAACTTGCTTGGGGGACGAACCACATGCTAACACAGTGGTTACAGCTCCACAGCAGCAGTATCATTTCTGTGACTATACATCACCTAACTAACCCAACAGAAAGAGCTGAAGCGATTTCTAAACATTTATTTCAAGCTGCTAACCAACTCCTTCACCAAATGCTCATTATGCATTTCTGTCCACAAATATGGCTACTCACCACCTGACAGTCACTTCCACACAATGATGTTTTTCAAGGGTTGTCAATTGTAAAGGGGTTAGGTCCCTGACATACTACAGGTGTGTAAGTGCTCTGTCCCATTAAAAAACTCAGAAATCACTATCCTGTTGCTCTAGTACCTTTTCAGAGGCAGTAACCTGAAGTGTTTTACTTGTAACTATTACACAATTCTACAAACATTACGTTTCTAGGCCATTGCTCCCCTTTTCCTCTTAGGTTCCTCCAGCCGGAGGAAACCTGGTATAATTATGTGTATTCTAAAAAACACCAAAAACACTCAACTCACACTAAGCTAGGAGCAAGAAACATTTCTTTAGTTATGTAACTAGAGGGTGGTATGCTCGAGATGTTTTCTGTCCACAATTACGCTGAGGTTTATGATTAGCTTCTTCCTGAAAAAGAGACCAATTAGCTCTTGGGGGAATGCAACCAGTGAAAAAAAACACATTATACATCAAAAAAAAATCCTTTCACAATTAAAAACGCTGCTGACAATCTCTTTTTTCCTTCCCCCCCCCCCCCCCCAAGAGAAAACTGTCTCTCGCAAATCATCTGACTTCCGTTGAAAATAAAATTAGCTTTTCAAGAGGGATGCTTACAGTATTTTCACCCGAAGGAATTATTTCCTATTATATTGAGTCCAGCTTTAAAAGCTGTGTTCACTCGAGATGCACAAATAGGCGTATACATGCTAGATACACATGACCAAGAGCATGCCCTTTGCCAACCCAGCCTCCCGAAGAGGAGCTCTCCCTCCCCGACGGGCCACGGCTACGAGGAGCCGAAGGGCCGGCTCTCCCGGGCCGCTCCGCTCCGACGCTCCTTCGGGGCCGATTTCCCACAGAACGCGTCTCTCGCCGAAGACACAAATCTCTCGGAAACTTCTGCCAAATTATTCTCGCTCCAGCTTTAGCGTGGGTGCAGACGCAGCCGAGCACTGCTGCTGCCGGGCTCGCTCGGAGCCGGGAGGGAGGCGTGGGCACTACGCAGAAGGCAGCGCGGCACAGAGCCCGGCCTCAGCCCGCTCCCCCCGGGCTCTCAGGCTCCCCTCCTCGCTGACACCGCTGCCCGGCACGTCCCTCAGGGCCTACCGCGGGAGCCCCAGCACGGGCTGCGCCGCTTCCCCCGCCCGGGGCCGCAGCCTCCCTCCGGCTCCGTACCGTGTAGGTCTCCACCAGCTCGGAACCCAGGACTCGGGCCTCCCGCGGGGGCTCCTCGCCGTCCTCGCCCCCCGCCGCCGCTTCCATGACGCCGCGGAAAGCGCAGGGGGCCGCCCGCCGCCGCCGCGCTCACGCCGTCACCCCTCCCCTCCGACTGTCGCCGCCGCCGCCCGCACCGGCTCCCGGCCCAGCCCGCGTGCCCACCGCCGCCATCTTGGCTCTGCCCCCCCTCAGGGTGCGGCTCCCCCCTGCCCGCCGCCTCTTTATTGGCAGCCGGCGGCGGCGGCAGGGGAAGGGCCCTGCCGGTGGGGGCGGGGGTTCTGCGGATGTGGGCGGGGCTTTTGGCGATGTAGGCGTGGCTTTGCCTAGCGGGCGGGGCTTTGCCGCTGTGGGCGGGGATATGTCACTGTGGGCGGGGCTTCGCCGCCAAGGGAGGCGGGTCCGTGGCCGCTGGGGGCGGGGTTCGGGTGCCGGCGAGCGCACGCGTGCTGCGTGCTCTGGTGCCCCCGGCGTGCCGAAACCCCCTTGGGCACAGCGGGCTGCCTGCTCTGGTGCCCCCGGCGTGCCGAAACCCC